>OVAY01000027.1:0-44655 GCA_900406395.1 Kernera saxatilis
TGTATGTGTGTGCGTTCATGAGAAGAAAAAGAAGAAGAAGACGAAGAAGAGGAAGAAGAAAAGTTGCTGTTTACTGTCTTGTCCAGTGAAGGTCCTGAAAGTATATGGGTATGGAGGAAGTTGTGGAGAATTGAATCAGATGAAACATTTCATGGAGAATTTAAGGTTTCTTGAAGTTGTGAAAGTTAAGGTTCAAGTGGATCAGCGAGATAATAAGTACTTGCCACTCACCAATGACCTAATGAAGCTCCTCCCTACAACTTCTTCCAAGTGCAAGATCCAGTTCATTTAATTCTCTTCACATTGAGTTGTGTTATAAACATATATATATATTTATCGTTATCGTTCTTTAATTACAGACTTCCTTTTATGATTCATGAGGACTTTATAAACAAAAATTCATTAGAGATAGAAGAGCTAATGTAATATACGATAAATTAACCACCAGCAAGCAGTTAGTACTATTGATGGTGTTTGGTCAATATATACAGCAGGGAAATCGCCTTCTCTGATAGCGTTTCTTGGACATAAGTGAAGAGTCTAATATGCTACGGCAGAAGTTGATGATTGTATGTCCTGAAATTGGTTACAGAGGCGTGTGGTTTTGAATGATTATTTGTTTGACTGAATGCTTTTGTTTGCAGATGATAGGTAGATGAGTCATGCATAAAATATTGAACTCCCTCTTGAGACTGCAACAAAGAGGGTCGTCAGCATGCACTCACATTGTGGATCAATTATCAAACAAGATGGAAACAAACAATATGCTTCAGATTTGATGTTCTTGAAAGGTTGAAAGATAAATCAAACGAACTTGATCAGTAAACATCATTTTCCTTCTTCTGTGTAGGCTACTACTGAGCTTCTCAGACAAATAAATATTTAGATGATTCATTTGAAGGGGACAATGGCCATAATCTTGAAAGAAGAGAAGCTGTTGGCTTCACAAGGAGGTCCCATCATCTTAGGACAGGTATAAACCATCTTTAAGAATGTAACCTAAATTAAAGTTGATACTTTTCCTTGTTGAGTCTCATGCACATTCCAAAAAACATAAGTTTGGATGGTGTTAAGTTCCCCAATCCTAGCTTTCTCAATGATACCTGAAAACAAAATCAGATCCATGGATAAAGTGAAATCATGTTGTAGATTGGGCAATAAACATACTAGCTCTGCTTACTTCAGGTGTGCTTCGTGGGTAATGGACAGAGCCAGAGTAAAAAATCTCCCTTTTTCCATTAATTATCAATGAAGTTCCGTCGTATGTTACTCCTTTCTTCTCCTTCGACTTCTCTTCTTCTCATCATCATCATCTTCTCCTCCGGCATGGCCTGCCTTGAAACAGAGCGAAATTAGAAGACTGAAACTTGTATTATAATATATATTCTCCCTTGTTTCGAGGATTTCCAAAGGTTAATGGTTGGAATCTTTGTCTGAACAATTCTCCCTATTTTTGTTTAATTGTTTACTGCTTTTCTTCTTAACTACAAACTGATCCACATTGTTCGGACTATATCATCATATTTTTTCTTGAAAAAAATAGTTCTAGATTTTTTTTATACGACCGTAATCTGTGTGTGGTGTGTCTCGTTATATAGTTCTGTATTTATAATCATTTTCAATTGTTATGTTTTTTTTTTTTGTTTTAATGTTCTTATCTTTCAGAAGTGAGTTAAAAAAATTGGAGCACTAAGACAGGATTCTCAAACATTTTCATTGTTCAACTTGGAATAGGCTACAAATCAAAAACGATATCAATCTCTGTTTCTTGTTTGGTTTTATTGTGCAGCCTTGAACCTATCTTGTAACCAGGTAAATAAGAAGGAATTCAAATTTTTTTTTTTTTTTTTTTTGAAGAGAATGTTAAATTATATTCAAACAAAAAATAAAATTTTTTACATCAAGTGCTTTTAATGTTTTGAATGTTTAGAGATAACTTCTAAAAAACAATAAAAGCAAATTTTAACTTCTAGACGCAAGCTAAGTGATGAGGCTTGAAGCAAATCAGAAGGGACTCAGTAACAGAGAACGATTCATGTTACCAAACTTTGGCTTACAAAAATGAGCCCATTCACACTTATTGGTCTCCAACATAATTTCAAACTTGCGGTTGTTCGGCCTTCGTAATGTTAATATATTTATCATCATTAGTATTTAGTGTTTAGTCTTTGGAGCAACACAAGAAAAAATAGAAGAAAATATTACAATGATACGAGTGTTTGTTAATTATGAGGAGAGAGACCAAAACAAGGAACCTAGCATATGGTATTAATAAATTACAAACAACACAACCAACAAATATTAATCCATAAGAAATAGACACGGTCGTTACATGAGCACACAAGCCGCAGGGTTCTCATCGCTAAAAGCAGTAGTGTAGCGGACCTCGGTGGAGCTAGCACGAGCCAGCTGTGACACACCAGGGTCATCCGCTCTTCGCACATAACCCGACGGTGCTTTCTTGTCGTAGACTCCGGCCGCGTATGGATGAGCCACCACGTCGTAGGGCACATACGGCCAGAGCTCGACCTTCTTGCCGGTCCTGTGAGCCATTCGAGCGAGGACCTTGTTGGGTTCGACGTAGCCTACCACAGTGACTTTGTGGGCTTTGGGCTCCAACGACACAGACGACACACCCTTCATGCCTTCCACCGATCGACGCACTTTCCGCTCGCAGCCTTCGCAGTCCATCTTCACTTTGATCTCCACCGTCTATATATATATTCCAACAAAACGACAAACAAAACAGTGTTACTACTACTAACTTTTAATATCTCTCTTAAAAAATGTAAAATATCTAAGAAAGAGTAATAAATGACTCTTGAGATAATCATCATGACTGTTGACTAGTGAGTTAAATTCACGTGGTTTCCCCGAAATTAAGACTGTTGATTTTTTCAATAAAAATAATTAAATACAAATTCCGAGAGCACAGCGAATAAATAGAAAACAAATCCCGGTGTAAATCTAACACTTAACTTGTGTTCCATATTAAAACGAATCTATTTGGTCGGTGTTATGAACATCAACTCAGACGGTAATCGCTTCAATGAATTAAGTAATTCCCTCCATAGTTGTACTTATATTAGGTGTAACGATTGATTCTGTAAATTAGGTTTAGGAATAAAAGGAGAAAATAAAAATCTAAAACTAGCCTACCTACTTTCTTTCTGAGTTTTTAAAGCAACAAGTAAGAAGCAGAATGATAATTGAAAAGCATAAGACTACTAACGATATTAATGGAAGTAATTAATTAACGAGATCTACAAAGTAACAGTCACATCTCACTCAAACGTTCCTTCTCACCAAGATCTAAATTGTCAGCAAAATCTGGCTGAGAAGAAAGAAGAAACGAAAAGGCTGGGGGGTTACCTGAAGCTGTCGGCGCTTTTTAATCTTGTGACCATGAGAGCAATCAAACATTTCTGAGACATGATCAAGAACCCCCATTTTTCTTCTTTTCTTTTTTATTTTCCAAAAATAGGAAAGGATATCGAAGAACCCAGAAGAGAGAGAGAGAGAGAGAGTATAACGAGCTGCACAAAGAGCAGAGTGAAATCTGTCAAGAGGCAAAGGGAAAGTAGATAAGGAGTGAAGAAGTAAATGATGAGATGAAATGAAATAGGATGTGAGAAGAAGAATATATAAAGACAATTAATTAATAGTTATCATAAATCAACCCTTAAATGAATGAATGATGGGTCACCCTTCCTCTCCTGCTCCCACCAGTTTCTCTAATCTTTTCTTTTTTTTCCTTTTTTCAGAATTTACTTTTTCGGCTTGGCTTAAATTGGATTTATTAGCGTCAAAAAAGAAAATTTAATTAAGAAAGGAGTTATAATTTTTGAGAAAAGAATAAATGAAACAATTACACTGTCTAAAACAATGACTGATCCTTGGGACAAGAGTCGTGCGTTAGATTTTCTGCTGCTTTTTTTTTTTAGTTTGAGTATTTGTTTTTAACTTTTTTTATTTATTAATGGAGATCATGATGTATGGGAAAGAGAGTTGGATGTTTTTTGGATAAATGAATGAATCTCGCAAGTCACACCGACGTGCTGCCGACCTTGACCATTGCTCTTCATTTTGGGCCTTTATTGGATCGTCATGCGGCCCACTCACAAGGACGATTTATTATTGTCGGTGATTTTAAAGTTGAAGAAGAACTATCTGAACCTGGACCCATCAGCCATGAGATTCACCTCAATCTTTTACTCTGCTCATTTCTATTTTCTATTTCTATTTCTATTTGTAATGTATTGTTGCTATATCAATATTCCTATTTCTATTCTTGCTTTTTTGGGAAACAAGTGGAGATTTTATTTTATTTGTCGCGAATATTAGCGGAAACTAATTTGGGGTTATCTCGATAACAAAAAAAGATAGCATTTCACAATTTTTAAGTGAGAAAATCTCCCATCGTTTGCTTCAGAGAAGAGGCGAATCTGATTCGATTTGATCAACTCGGATCTCTTCTTCGCTAATCCAGGTTTTCCCCTGATTTCCAATTTTCTACTTGAAATTACTTCTCTTTTTTTTTTTTTTTTTTTTTTCTNTACTTGTCTTTGATCTTTCCACTTGCGTAAAATCTCCGTCTTTACGGTTATCACCCACAATACGTCTGAAACTCGATTTGACCCTCCTCGTGTGTTCACGTATTCACAGGAGCTGGGTTCCTGTCTCTATGCAATTTCCCTTGTTGCCTTGTGCTAAAGTTTCTTCCTTTCTGTTTCCCTCTCTTATCTCGTGTATAGGTGCATTGTTCATTACTGACATCTTGTTTTCTGGGGAATCCATTCCAAAACTCAAGTCTCTTATGGCTACCAAAGCCAAGCCCAGACCGGCGAAGCTGCCAGTCTACCTTTACATTCCAAATATCGTTGGTACTTTCTTACTTTTGTCTTCTCTTTAAAGTTGCCATCTTTCTGCGATCAAAGTATTAGTGTTTTTATTTTATTTTAATGTTAGTGTTACATGCAAATTGGCAGGGTACATGAGAGTTCTCTTGAACTGCATTGCCTTTGCTGTGTGCTTCTCCAACAAGACCCTCTTCTCGCTCTTGTACTTTTTCAGGTGCGAGAATCATCCCTGTGCTACCAACATTATTTTCTTCTTCTCTCATCTTGTGTGTTCCATATGCTAGCCTTTGATCAATGTGCTTTTTTCCAGTTTTTGTTGTGATGCTGTCGATGGATGGTGCGCTCGTAAATTCAACCAAGGTACCTTTTTATCATTTTCAGCTTCGACCAACTCATATTTGTTTATAACCGCTCATATTGATCCTGATATTGATCATGAGTGGGACTTCATGTTACTAGTTTTGAGTTTCAATGTAGTAGGATTTTGTAATTGAACAACATTTTTCAAGCCCATACGCAGCTTAATGTTGTTCTATAGTATCAAGAACGCTAGAGCTTGATAGTTAGTGACACACAGCTCTTCTCTTCTTCCCCTTTCAGTCTCTACATTTGGAGCTGTTCTGGACATGGTTACAGATAGGTTAATCTTCTGCTACATATACCCAGTAGTTATCTTGCTTTTTTCGTTAACACTATATAACATCTTCATCATCGTTTTGGGATCTGCGCGTGGTTACAGAGTCAGCACAGCATGTCTTCTCGTGATTCTCTCCCAAATATACAGGTGAGAATGTTCTCTACTTCTTCCCACTGACATCTCCTTTGATGGACTTGGCTGATTTTATATTTAATCTATGTTTAACATAGTCTTGGACTTACATAACGATAACCAGGCCTAGCTTGGTTTTTCTGTCACTGCTGGCCTTAGATATTGCTAGCCACTGGCTGCAAATGTACAGGTACTCTTTGTTGCAACTGAAACTCTTCACCCGACTTCTACATTGTACATAGCAAAGCCAGGAGTTTAATACTCGAGTCACAGTACATTTCTATCAGGGAAAACCAGCCATAAGGATGTGAAAGATAGCACGAGCTGGCTGTTTAAACTCTACTATGGAAATCGGATGTTCATGGGTTATTGTTGTGTTTCCTGCGAGGTAACACAGCTGAAATCTGAATTAACTGACTTTTTGGATGCAATTTCTTTGGTGGATATTGTAACACTGAGTTTGCTCAAATGACTACAGGTTCTTTATATAATCCTTCTTCTCATAGCAAAGAACCAAACGGAAAATCTGATGAACGTGAGCTTCTCTTCTCTTCCCCTTTCATCTCTATAGCTCGTCTCCTGCTCTAAAATCTCTCGGGTTCCGTTCTTCAGGTGGTAGTTGAATCATTGACGCAGTTTTCACCGCTGTCTTTACTCTTGGCTTTGAGCATATTTGGTTGGTCGATCAAGCAGATCATCAATGTGATTCAGGTAATCATGGCTGATCCAGAACTAATAAATCCCACCAATACAGTAACAGTAGGCGGTTAGTGGTTCTTATGGTCTTTTTGTGTGTCACAGATGAAAACGGCTGCAGATGTTTGCGTCCTGTATGACATAGAGAAGCAGCATAAGCCCTGAGGTCTGTGCTCTTTGAATCGTGTTTTGTTTCATGTTGTGTACGAGACTGTGTACATATATGGATGCCTCTGGTTTAATGGGGGATGTAGATAAATTCTTGTCTTGCCTTTGTTTTCTATGAGATGAAAGATATTTGATTGCAACCTCGGAATTGTCGGAAACTCGATGTCGTGTTTATGTGTTGAATTGTCTTCCCATTGAGCCGAGGAGGCAAGGAAATTTACGTCTCACAAGCTGCAGATATTTGATAATTAAATAAACAGAAATCAGAGATATTTGATATTTCATTAAAATAAACAGAATAATGTTAATAAAACATATGTTTAATCACATTAGGCAAACTCGGCCGCAAAAAAGCCTAGACGCTAAAGTTGGCGTCCTCAAACGCTCATTTCAGGGATTGCAACCGCAAACGCCAAGAAAACAGAAACACAAGATTGATTGGTCAGAAGAGGTTGTTCCCCAAAACAGAATCTCCCTCAAACTTGTCTACCTTGGAGCTCATAAACGCTAAGCTTTTCTCCAAACGCGCTCGCTTCATCTCCAATTCTCCCAAACGTCCCGCCATCTCCATCAACCCTTGACGGTATTTCTTCACCTCCTTCTCCTTCAATCTCACCTCTTTCCCTATCTTCTCCATTTCTTGTCTCCCAAGCAACGCTTCCCGCTCACACATGTCCTTCTCCACCCCCGTCGTCTTGCGTCGATCATAGTGTTTGGCCGCTTCAAGAATCTCGTTTAAAGCCTCCCTGAGCCAACCGGCTCTGATTCTGACTGCCTCCACGTCTTTTACAACCGCTAGCATTTCCAAGACGCGCGTCTCCTTTAATTGCTTTAGCGGCGTCGATTGGAGTTCAAGAACCACCTCGGCTAGCGTTTCCAGGGAGTTAGATCTCATGGGAAGCGACTCAAGTCTGGAACCGGACGCTATGTCTCCATGCTTGTCCAGGATTTGCTGCAGAGTGGCTGAGACACTCGCTCTGACCTTGTAGCTTCCTACGGACACGCACGACTCCGACATCATTGACTGCGTTTCCTCCCCTGTTTCGTCTGACAGCTCATTTGATTGTTTGGGTGATGATTTACGGGATTTTCGGAGAGGCGGCTGCAAGAGAGAGAGAAATTTAGCTTTTGATTATTTTAGTGACTTTTCTGTTTTTGTTTTTTCACACTCACCGTGGCGGTCTCAGGGTAGAGATAAACAGAGCCATCGTCATGATCATCCAAGAGTGGAAAGTTACTGTCGTCGATACTCTCTGATTCCTCCAGTTGATCAGACTCTTGATGTTTTTTACGGTTAGGCTGAAAGCTCCGAGATTGTTGTAAGCATAACCGGAGATGATAAACGAAATATGCCAAAGTAGAGAGAGAGCAGTACCGTAATGGGTCTTGATGAGGGATTTTTTTCAATTTCGGGATAGAGTAGAATACATTCGTCACTGTACACCGAATTCGTTTTATTACCATGATATTTGGTGGCTTGAGGCGATCTTTGAGCAGCAGGATGATAGTTACCACCGATGATAAGGGATGTTGGTTGAGTTTGGGGGATCCTTGACCCTTGTCTTGGGTTTCTTGCCCTTTCATCAGCTCTATATTCTTCAGCCTTAGGCCTACTTTCTGGCGTCTCAGGCCGACTTTCAACTTTCCGAGGTGGCTTGAGGCCCACGCTGTCAAGGTACTTTACTTGAGGCTCTGGAGTGTTAGACTGTTGCCTTGAGGATATTTCCCTGTGTTCTGGTGACCTCGTTCTACGTTCTGCAGTCCTTGGCCTAGCATCTGGTGCTCTAGGCCTAGGTCCTAGAGCAACATACGCATGTTCAGGCATTCTAGGACTAGTTTCTAGTGCAATACTGTTATCAGTGCTGCTGGACCGGTGCTCAGGCGTGCTAGGCCTAGAATGAGGGGTATGTGGCCTTTGTTGAGGTGTCCTAAGAGGATGTTGAGGCATCTTAGGCCTAGTCCTAGGTGACATATCAGTGTCTACACCATAATGAGTGTGGGCTTCGTCAAACTGCAGAGCGAAAACAAGAGCCCAAGTAATCATGAGATTCACCAAATTAAAGATATGCACTAAACAAGAGGAGACCGAGAATAAATGCTCACCTTTGATGCGAAAGAATCTTTCTCGCAATACTCAGCGAGAGAAGGCGACGTGTGGAGCCAGTTTTTCCCTGAGTCAGCTATGTTTCCATGTAGAGGTGAAGGCGGTCTGAACAAGTTTGCATTGAACGTGTCACCGGAGGATGAGAATGAGGGAGACTCGTCTGATTCAACCATCCTCTTTGCGTTCGGAAGTGGCGATATTTTTCGCTCAATAACACGAGCAGGGCTGATACTGATACGAGGAGGACTTTCCTTTCTCCAAGGCGGGTTTCGAAAGGCTTAGACAAAAGACAAGTTGCAGAGGTTCTTTAATCAACATTTGGAACAAGAAAAATCTTGAAATGCAATATCCATAATAAACTTCTTACTCAACGGTTTCTTCTTCTTCTTCAGGAGGACATCTCCAGAGATTATTCTCTCGAAACATCGATCATTGCACTCATGGTAGGGATTGCCTGCGTAGAGACAATCGTGATGTACTTTTTCAGACATGCCACTTCCCTGGCTCTCTCACAGATGTAATATTTGTTAGAAAGAAGCAAGAAATTGATATTAAATTGAAGCTTCGTCTTAACAGGCAAGAAGCAAAACAAGTTTGTCTCCCAAAGACAGAGTCAACATTTCCAGAAATCATTTAAGAGCTGTATGATTGTGATGGGATGAATAGTTCTGAGAAGACGACACGGAATTGAAGGGTTCAAAAGTAAAGAATAGGTTGTTGAATCGGGGCAGAAACAGATAAGTATGGTATGGAAACTTGCGTCTCAGACAAAGGAAATCTATATGCAGAGTCTGAGTTTGACTGTGAGCAAATCTAAGTTAAAAAATAAAGGTCAAAAGCCACTGATGAGTGAGCAAAATAATGATCAACATAAGAAGAAAATGGAAATGGGAAGAAGAAACTGGGGTAAAAGGCTGGAAACCTCTTGTGAGAGCAAAAAAAAATCTCAACTACTCATTTTAATCTCTCATACTCCTCAAAATTTGAATTGCCCAAATTGTCTTTAATGAAATATTAAAAAAAAATAGAAAATTAAAAACAAATTCGACCAAAATTATTGACCAATTAGAAACATGTATTTTTAACCAATCAAAACACCTTATCATATATCCGTGACAGGTTCCAAAATAAAAGAAATTGCAGATATAAAATAACTGAGAAATATTTGATAATACTGATAGAAGTGGTATAACTGAAAACAATTTGGTATTACTGAGATAAGTGGTACGGAGACAAATCGATGCTAATGTAGTTTCTTATTTGTTTTCACGAGACAATGAGCAAAAACATACATTTTTATTATAGAGGATATTATTCAAAAAGAAAAAGATGAATGGAATTCAAGTGAAAGGCGCATATAGATTAATTAATAAATATTTACTAATTTATAGAAATTTTTCATAAATTTACTTAGTACGTTGATAATTTTGTGCAAATTCATTTTATTTAAATTGGAGAAAACAAGACCATGTACCTATTAAATAACACCAAATAACTAATAATTTATTTAAATGAATTATTAATTGATTAATTAAAAGTAAAACAAATAGTATTAATTATAAGTGAGCTCATATTTATACACTATACATTATATAAGTAACTACTAAATATAAGAAACATGTATTAATTACAAAAATATATATATAACATTTTGGTCGTTTTTAGAAAATATACTCAACAAACACCTTATATTTTTATGATCACTTTGTTGATATGAACCACATTAGGAGGCAAAACATACAAAAATTATGATTTAAAACATTTTAATGTATAAAAACATTGAATTTACTTAACTTAACTAAAAATGATTGGTATAACTAGAAAATTTAATTTTTTTGCAAGGTATAACTATTAAAAATAAAAAAAAACATCAAAAGTAACACTCAGAAAGAGACAAGTAATACTTGAAACTTAGGTAACACTAAGTGTATTTATGACGGTGCACATGTGCATAAAAGACGGCGCACGTGTGTCAGACTGACGCACATGTCTGAAAATGACTGCGCACGTTTTCTTTCACGGTTTTTTTTTATATTTATTTTTCAGTTAAATTGTTCAAATTTTTTTTTCTCTTTGTTTTTTCCCACAAATTATTTTTCTAGGGTTTCTCGTTGCTTCCTGTCTATTCATGTCTCTTCTTTCTCCATTTGCAGCGATTTATGGACGAATTTATGGGATTTAGATTTTTTTGATTTTCTGGGTTTTCAGATTTAGTAATACTAGGTATCACTTGTTCTTTCTCTTTTTCTTCATCTGTTCTTATCAACAACCACAACTGTTACTCCTACGGTTTTGGTAGCCTCATCTACTGCTATATGAACTCTTACCATAATTATCATATATAAAGAAGAATCATATTTCAAAGTAATAGACTCATCTATAACGAACCATTATTTCTCAGTAATACCAAATTGTTCCTGGTTATACCAATTCTATCAGTATTACCAAATATTTCTCAGTTGTCCGATATCTGCAATTTTGGTGATTTCGGGCCAAAAACACTAATCTTCTAGGATTCACTATGATTTAACCAATACAATTCTTTAATTACCTATGCAATGTCCTAATCGATCTATAAAACATGGTTACCAATCCAATGTTCCATCAATTAACAACACCAAAAGAATAATGTTTCAAATCAAATTTAAATCCCTAAATTGCAAATTTAATCGAAATTCTCAGATTGTAAATCCTGAAATTCCGAGATTATATTACAATTTGGAACAGTGTTCTTCTGTTTCGATTTAATTAAAGATAAAGAATTACCTAGTACTGAAAGACCAAAATCTGAGAGAGAAGGATCCAAAGAAGACAAAAAACAACGAAGAAGATGAATAAGAGGAGAAAGAAAAACCAAAAAAAAAAAAATAGTATTTATTTAATAGAATGGGTGGATGATCCGATTTTTGTTTTTGGGTATGGATATTAGTGGTTGGGTCTGTAATTTTTATAAATTATAAAGGGTATATAGTCTTTTACCTAATTTTTGACTTAAAGAAAAATGAAAAAAAAAATAATTTTTATAAAATGAGTAATAGAGAATTTTTGTTAAAGTTGAGGAGTATTTGAGCCATGACCCAAGAAACTGATAGATAGATAATGATCACAATCTTATTTTTCATATTACACAAAATCCAAACATAGAAATCAGAAACTGTGGAGGACGGCTTGTCCTTGGAATTTGTGGACCTTGGAGTGAAAGAGGTCGAGGTTCTTGGTGAGCCTCGAATCCTTCATCTCTAGGTGCCCTAGCTTCCCCGCCACCTCCGTCACCTTCTCTCTGCATTCTCTGATTTCCTTCTCTCTCTTCCCCAGCTCCCTCCTCATCTCCTCCATCTCTCCCTTCCCCGCTTTCAGCTCTTTCTCGCACTCCTCTCTCTCCTTCTTCGCCGCCTCGTACTCCCCTATGTACTCCACCGCCTCCCCCAGCTCCGCCACCGCTTTCTTCACCCACGTCACATCTATTTTCACCGACTCCACGTCCTTCACCACCGCCGCCATCTCCGCCACTCGCCTCTTCGTCAGATCCCTCAACACCGTCTCTCTCAGCTCCATCACCACCGCCGCTAGCGATTCCAGGTAGTACGACCTCGTTATCGTTGATTCCAGCTTCGACGCGGCGGCGATGTCGCCGTGCTTGTCCATGATCGCCTGGAGGGTTTCGGCCACGCTCGCCCTTACTCTGTAGTTCGCCACGGATACGTATGCCTCGGAGACCATTGACTGACTCTCTTCCTTTTCATAGCTCTTCTGGGACTCGTCCGGCAGCTCGCACTGCTTCTCTTGCTCGTAGGTTTCCGCCGCAACGATCTGATACTTGTGGTGAACCGGCTGCAGGTAAAAGGTCAAAAGGTCAAATCTTTTTCATTTCATTTATTTGGGTTTTTAGAAAGAGAGATAGAGATAGGATTCATACCGTGCTGTTGGCTGAGACGGGCATGGAACGAGATGGGGTGGCAATTTCTGGAAAGAGGTAGTTGGAATGGTTATCGTCATCACTGGATGAATAGTATGCTGCTGCTGCGCCTCCATGAACTGGGCTCGGAGGAGCGCTGTTCCGCGCCATTACATTGCCATCTGCTTCATACATTGCCTCGAATTGCTCATTGTCATGGTAGTTTCTATCACGGTCAGGCTGCACATTTAAAGAGCAAAATTCTATATTGTTAATCTATGTACACTGTCAAGAAGAACTTTGATTGTTTTGTCACTAGAAAGAAGCTCAAGACTTGAGCTTTTTTGGTACCGTTCTGTATGGTTCTGGTGGTGGCGAACGGCTTGCTGCTGGATGAAATGGGCTCGGCGGAGAGCTGTTTCGAGGTGTTACATCACCATCTCGCTCGTACAGGTCCTCAAACTGCTCATTACCACGGTTACTAGGACGATCAGGCTGCAATTAGAAAGAGAATTGATGTCATCTATGTAGTTCATTGTGTACTCAAGAATCACGGACAAGACTTACAGTTGTGTATGGTGATGGAGAGCGTGCATGAAATGGGCTTCCCGGAGCGCTGTTCTGAAACATGGTATTGGCCTCAGGCTCATACATTGCCTCGTAGTCGTCTGTATCTTGGTCTCTGCGGCGATCAGGCTGCGATCAAGCATTAAAAGCAATGCATCTAAAGCGTTTAGTGAATGATGGGTAGGAAGATGAATGGGAAGAATCAAGAGAGCTTAAGGTTTTTAGTACCGTGTGGTATGGAGATGGAGCAGGGCTTTTGAAAGGGTGAAATGGGCTTGCAATGCTTCGGGTATCTGCGTCATACATTCGGTCCTGGTGCTGTCGACTGTACGCGCTTGGCTTTCTACGACGTTCAGGCTGCAAATTCAAGCCAATATCAGGAAACTAATAATAAGCAAAAGTCCGACTTTGTTACTGCAATTGAGAGACAATGAAAAGTACCGTGCGGTTGCCAGATGGATGAAAGGGGCTGGAAGGAGCGTTGGTCTCTGGCTCATAACTCATTTCTGGACCGTGGTCTCGACGACGCTCAGGCTGCAAAGGGCAAACTCAATAATGAATGTTTTGGTGAAAAGAAAGAAAGAATTGGTTTGGCATAGAAAGAGTACCGTGCCGAGTCCATACACAGGAGGCCTAGGGTGGGAGTTTGGGATGCGTTCAGAGGCGGGTTGTTTCCGGTATGTTGTTTGTGCATCGTACTCTGGTGGAGGTGATCTAGCGTGGGCGGGATGAGGAGGGCTCGCCGGATTGCTCTTGCTCACACCTTTCCTCCCGAACAGCCCTGTACCAACCAGAAAATTGGTCAACGTTGGATTCGTTTCAAATAGGATACACCGAGTTCTTAAAAGAAAATACCTGATCTTTTACCATCTTTCTTTGCTCTGCTTGAACTGAAGAAGTCCATTTCTGGTTGAGGCACAGAATGGGATTGGTAAATTAACAATTCTGGAAAGGCTTTGGTTTCGTTTCTGCTACGCGTGATGACTCTTAGTAATGTTTGTGTTTGGATATTTAATATTGAATCAAGTCTATGCTAATTATTCATCTGACTTTGACTATTGCAAACAAACAATATCTTATTCATTATTTAACTGGTCAGATCTAACTATTCAGTTTCTTTATTTCACAAGTAGCAGCAGCCATGACTTGGTCAGTTGTGTGTGGCTACCCTTCTTCTTTGTGAGCCTATAAATGAGCCCATTATCACGATAGGCCCAATTATAGCCCATCACAGCCCAGATGTGATGGAACTCTACAAACGTTCCATTTCTTATATCGGAGTCGGAGTCGGAGCAAGATGATCGTCTGCGTCGCCGTCGTCGGCCACCAGGTTTTGCCGCTGATTTCATTTTCCTTGCTTTAATTTGATCCGATCCAGCGGGATCCTTTCTCACCTTGCTTTCTTTTGGATCCGAACAGAACAACCCGCTTTACATTCAGAGCTTCACGGAAGCTGACGATGCCCTTAAGCTCCACCACATCGTCCACTGCTCTCTCGATGTCATCGATGAGCGAGGTAAAGGTTCTCACTCTTTTCTTTCTCCCCAGAGATCACTTGAAGGATTCAAAGTCGATTCCTTTTTCCTTCAGTGAACAATCCCAACAAGTCGGCTACAACATTGAACGAGGCTTTTCTTGGTCTGCTTTATCCAACACTGAACTACAAAATGTAAGCAGATCAGATGCGCCTTTTCTTCCCATGCCATCTCTTCGTGCCAATTCTCACTCTTCTCTTCTCTTCTCCTGTAGCTACGGTTACTTGACTAATACAAAAGTGAAGTTTATCATGGTCACAACTGATTTGGATGTCAGAGACACAGATGTCAGAAGTGTAAGTTTCTGTTTTGGCTTTGGCAATTATACAATGTGAAAGTTGGTACTTCATGCTGAGTTTTCCTTCTTTCTCTACAGTTCTTCAGGAAGTTCCATGCTGCATACGTGGATGCCGTCTCTAACCCTTTCCACGTTCCTGGGAAAAAGATCACATCCACAACCTTTGCAGAATCCGTAAGCAACATTGTTCCGTCATACACTTTTAACTGAGCCTATTACTTGCTTTCTAGTTTGCAGATGTTCATGTAAACCTTCTGTTATGGTCCATTGAAGAAATCTCATTTCTTTTCTCATCACTTGTTATTATCGGAACTGAGATTTCCCTTCTAATTAAAATAGGGTTTTTGTGAATCTTTCCTTGCGACTTTATTAATCCTTTCCGTTGAGAGTTTATATCAAACGGGCAAAAACGCTGTTATAGAAAATCTTGAAGCAAAGGTGAAAACTGGTATGGAGGTTATAGTTGATGAGAAGAAGCACAAGCTTTTGACTAAGCTCTAGTGTACCATCCTGTTTGCTCATTGAGAATCATGGAACCAGGCTTCCGCAATCGAAATGCGACTTTTTCAGCAGCAACCGAGAAAGGAAAGACGACAAGAACCTGTCTCTGAACAGGTTCATCCACTTCCCTGTGCTCTGCTGTATGAAACCTACTGTATATGCCGTAGTTATAAGATCAATGCTTCTCCATTTCCTTTCTCCTGCGTACTTCTTCAAACCTTCTTCAATCCGCTCATAACTCTCGTCTTCATCTTCCGATTCACCTTTTAGATTCTTAGCTTTTATAGCTTCACCAAGACAACGAGCGAGGATAACTCCATCCTCCATGGCTGAGCAACCGCCTTGTCCGATATCAGGAGTCATTGGGTGAAGTGCATCCCCTGCAACGCATACGTTGTCTTTTGTGATGTTTGTCCATAGGAGTTCCCATGGAGGTCGGTACTTCAGTCGAGACATCACCATGCTATCAAGATCGGTGGTCTCCACGACACTCTTAATGTTTTCAGGCAAGTCTTTGAGCTTAGTCAGCACAAACTCTTTGAGGTTTTCTGGAGTTGTCTGTTCATCTTACAAGCGCAAGGACAAGAGTCAATGACAACAGAGGATACGAACAAGAACATGTAGATATCATGTAAAGTTCAGTTTACCTAATTCAGTAGAGGTGTGGGTTAGGAACCAGTAGACAGTGTTGTGGTCACAGGGGATAAAACCCGAACGAACACCGTTGCCATAAAATTGGAAGAACTTTTTCCCAAATCCGTGGCCTGCTGGGAAATGTGTGAGCCCTCGGATTGCTAACCGGGCAGTTGTAGCCGGATTCTTGAAGCCTAGCCACTTACCAACCACGGAGTTCACTCCATCACACCCTACCAAAACCTGTATGTCATTCAGAAAACTCGCATTTCCGTCACAAGACCAGCCTCAGATTATTCACACAGGACAAGTAGTTACTACCTTGGTTTTGAGAATAGTCCCGTCGGAGAGATGAACCATCTTGTAGTGTCCAGACAATTCGATATGAACAACCTTAGACGAAAACCTTATGGTCCGCTCAGGCAACTCATCCGCTAGAGCCTCTAACAACACCTTCCTCTGTACGCATCGAGACTCGTATTCTCTGAGAAAACCATTCAACAAGATTCCCTTTTTTTTTTGGTTAACATTCATATGTTTTGTGAAGAGAAGAAGAAGAAGAAGAAACATACTCGGATTCTGGAAACAGCATCTCTTTAGAAGGATTTCCTGCAGAAATGGGTCCCACCACCCATCTGCATCAAGATCAAAGATAAGTTCCCTTGTTACAGAGTTTGTAAGAATTATAATAGTGTTAGTTTGATACCCTTGAAGGCGATCATGGAGATTGCGAACATGCTGAGAAACGCCGAGAGCTTCCATGGCCTTCCAAGCATTGAACCAAGTCGTAAATGCGAATCCTGTGGCTCTCAGTGTCTCCGAAGATTCCAGCACCATGCTTCTGATCCCAAGCCTGAGAAACACACACACACACACCCCCACTTTGATTAACTTACTCTGCTTGTAACTCAAAGGCAGCTACTTTAACACAGAGACACACCTGTGGAGCCCAACGGCGGTGGAAAGGCCAGAGATTCCAGCGCCGACGATGACGATATCTCGGGTGGCTTCTTCATCCATGGTGCGTTGATGATCTTGGAAAGCTCTGTTTTTCTTCCTCTGTAAGTAGAAAACTGTGGAGGAAGATGGCAAGTCAAACAAGGCACTCAGTTCTAGGCAGGCGGCTCGAATCTTTATATTATTTAATTATTATCAATCGTGTAAGAGGAGACAAGCGCGTCGAACACAGTCCCAAGAGTCGGCAACAATTACATATTCTAATCATACAAGCACAAGTGCTTAATTGAAGAAATCCAAAACTCAGGAGATCTGAAACGTATAAGGAGGGTCAAAGGAGAAGCTGACGAGAAGCCTCGCGTTCTTGTAAGCCTTTCCTGCTCGATCATGAAGCCGGACTGCTCTAACTCCGGACTTGAGTTCCGGCAGAGGAAGACACGTCTGTCCGGCGAAATCATTCTGGGTGTCATTGTCGTAATCCTGGACTCTGAACCACACAAGTGCCAATTCTGGAACGGAGAGCTGAAACAGGAACTCGTCATTCCATATAGGAAACCACTGATCAACCGCTGTTTCCGTTCTGTAAGAGACCGTGTCTCTGGCAACTCCTGCAATTCCAATCTGATGCAACACACACACACAATTCCAGTCAAAACTTGTATATTCTGAATTGGAGGATAAAGGTTGATACCTTTACGAAGAAATCTGGAGGAGAGTACTGATCGAAGTGTGTTTGAGGGAAATCCAAATCCCATCCTTGGCCTGTGTAAATCTTCACCTTCAGAGTGGTCTTGATGGGAAGCCTTTTGCAAGGGTCAAAGAGCGTCTCTGTGTCTAGCAAAATGCGAGGCTTTTTAACGTAGCCACATCCTCCGTTGCCTCTGAACATTCCTTGCATTATCCATAGTTGCTTCCCATGCCCCTTTTCAACACAAATTCAACCTTATTCGATTTATCTGATGAATATATAATATATCACGAGCGACTCACTTGCATGTTAAAAGCAACCATTTGAGCACCGTATGTCCATCCAACAAGAGCATCGTAATTTGACGAGTCCAGTCTTGTCCCCTTCGGATATATCCTCAGAAGATTCCTCTGTGTAAACCTGTTTTTGTTTTTTGAATCCAACTCTGATCAATGGTTCAACGTTTTTGTTCATCACTGTATATTATTATTTACCTTACAACATCGGTTCCTCTGGTTCTAACCACAGTCTCTAGCCACTGCTCATTCATGCTTACCCTCCGAGGCTTCTCTGGATCTTCACTCAAGCAATCCTCAAATCTACCTTTGCAGTTCCCAGCGTGAACCGCGATCAAGTCTCTATATCCAACAGCTTCACTCTCCTCTTCTTCTGCTTCTTCAGGAATCCCGTTTTCTCCTCTCCATGCCATATTAATACCCTGTCCCAACAGAGAAACGCTAAGAATGTTTGCAAAGTCATTTACATTTTGCGTTAAAATCAGTTCTTACACTTGCTGGTCCCCTCCACGAAGTCTCTTTATCCATTGGAGTTCTTGAGGTCTGAACAGCTTGGCTCTCAAGATACTCCTTTGGAGGCTTTGTAGAGATCAGAATCTTCTTCTTAAGTTCTTCTGGTGATGGAAGATGCTTACAACTCTCTGAGCCACAACGAAACAGCATCCCTCTGAATGTTTTAGTTAACATCTACAAACATAAAAGTCAATTGAAATTGTAAATGATCACTCTTTCTCAAATTAGTAACTCCTCTGTTCTGGAAAACAATCTCACCTTTGCAACTTGCCCTTGAAGATTGGGTGGCAAATGATCCTCGAGAGTGATTATGACTGGAAAGTCAGAGACATGAAACGCGTTATCCTTTATGGCGTTGAGGCATTTGTGCAAATCTTCATGCGATGTAAGTGTCCTGATGAGAACCAAAAGATATAGTCTGAGATAGAAACTCTTTTCTGAGTATGTTGAATAGAGTAGTGAGTTAGTGGGACCAACCCGCCATGACGAACTTCAGCAGCGTTCCCTGAAGGGTTAGGCCATAAATCGAGCTCGATCACTTTTACGCCTTTTCTCAGAGCCTGCACGATCGGCTCAACGCTGCTTCTGCTGTTCACTTGGTTCCCAGTCAAGTAAGAGTTGTGTCCCGTGAACACAAAGTAATGCGATAACGGCGCCTTCATATCATGATGCACCTTAACTCAATCAAGGTTCAAGAACAAATCAAAATAGTGAAAAATCCATATCAAAGTTGAAGGAAGACATATATACCTGGCGAGACAAGGGAAGAGGAGAGTTTGTATCGCTAAAGAGGTAGCGATAGAAGGCGTTGAGATGAACAAGTCCATGGATATGAAAAACGTTGTGGTGTTTGACGCTGTGGAAGATATCCTGCACGTAGTCCAGCCCTGCGTGCCCTTCTCCTTGGACTTCACTCACAAACCTTAGAAGCTCATCGGAAGACATCTTGCCGTTTCTTGAGTAAGCTTCGAAGAGTCTCTTGATGCTCACTGGTGGCTGCCTCGTTTTCTCCTTGAAGCTTCTGCTACAACAGAAGCACACTTTGAAAGTCTCCGACATTTGATTGTTTTCTTCTTCTTCTTACTTGTTCATTCTGAGAAACAACATAGTACGCAGATATATATGATATACATTAAAAGTGATGAAGAATATATGCTCGTGTTATCATCTCAAGGAACGTGTGCTTTTTTTTTTTTTTTTTTTTTTTAATTTNTTTTTATAACTTAGGGATAGTTCTTCTTTCCGGATATGCAAATGGACCCGAAAGCATGAGTCCATATCCGTGTGGGTGTCTAGGAACAATATGTTGTAGTTTCACGTAGCAGATGGATCGAACTTGAAATGTGTTGGCGTCCCAAACCCGTCTCTTTACCACATAAGCACAAGGTCCTGACACGTCTGTTTTTTTAATGGGCATATATACTGCCTAGCTTTTTGAGATGCAAATAAAAGAGAGCACTCGGAGAAGCATCAAATATATTATGAGCTGCTTTGAAAAGGTAAGTTTTATAAGTTCATCTCTTTTCTTATCGAACTTAAATTTGTATTACTAAATTGTAAAAGTAAACATAGATGTAAAAATTACAATATTTACTAAAATAATGCAGCAGTAGTTGCGATTATGATTTTGTTCATAGGATTATGAAGTTTTCGAAAAGTAAGCTTTTACTAAATATGAATGGTTATATACAGTATGTATATATTATAGAATAATTCCTTAAAATATCACACTTTTAAGTTTTTTTTCCAAAAATACCAAAACAAAAATTTGTTCCCTAAAATACCATAACTATACTTTTGTTTCCAAAAATACCACAAAACTAAAACCAATTTTTAAAAGTTTAGAATTTAATTTTTTTTATTTAGGTTCAATAATTTGAGTTTAGGGTTTAGTTTTGAAAGGATAGGGTTTAGTTTTGAGGTTTAGGGTTTAGTTTTGAGGGTTTAAAGTTAATTTTTAGTTTTGTGGTATTTTTGAAAATTAAAATTAATGGTGGTATTTTTGAAAAAAAAGTTTTATTTTAGTATTTTTGAAAACAAAACTTAAAAATATGATATTTTTGAGAATTGAGCTATAGTGGGAGATGATTGGATAATGCAGTGAAAGGTTGAGAGTGGTTGGATTTTTGTGTGATTAATGGAAGCTATCTTCTGTACGCAGGGACCTTCTCTTCTCTTCACCAGTCACCACCCTCCCTTTCCTCTCTATTTTAGGTCTCTTATTATTATTTTCTTAATACTTTTTTCCCATTATTAATGCTATTTTTGTCTCTCTATAAATGAAGTTTTGGTTCTATATATAAGCTCACATACACAATCTAATATATTGACACTGGTTTCACATCAGCTAGGGGGTTCACAATCTCATGGCTGAAATTAGGGTTTTGAAGACACTGTAAATATATACTTGTGCTCTGGTATCATTTGTTGGCTAATTAATAAATTATCCATTTCGATTCTGATGCAGCTCTATCATGGCTTGGGTCTTTCATTGAAACAGACCATATCATGTACCTTTCTTCACATTAACATTTGTATTTTCTTGGAACAATATAAAAGTGTCACATACATCAATCAAAATTAGACTATGTAGAACATTGACAGTTTATATAATTATATCACGGACTTATTCATATTTTAGAAACGAGTTTTTCAATTTCTTACGTAGTTCAAATAGTTTTGTTTACTTTTAATAGCTGCTTGTTCTATTATTGGTACTACAAAAGTATCAATAACTACACAGAGTCGATGGGGGGGGGGGGAGAAAGGGCCAAATTTAGGGGTACATAGATTAATATAAAATTAAATAATGTTAGGTAAAGTGACATATCTCACTTTATCCCAATCACTATCGTGTCCCAAGTTTTTATATAAAAAATGTGATATTCAAATTTTCATTCTTCAAGCCCAAGCCTCTTCTCAAAGTTAATTTATTTTTATTTTTTGTTCTCAGGGTCTTGGACCACCACTTTGATGGCCAATAAAGGTTGATACAAAATGCGAGAAAAAATAATAATAATTATAAAAGATTCATGAATCCACATATAATATTTCTAGAGTCTAGTACAGTATTAGGAATGTCAAAATGGGTCAATACTCATGGGTTAACTAGATTAACCCATGATTTTAGTGGGTTTGGGTTAAGTTTTCTAATCCATATAAATAAATGGATTTTATGGATTGATCCTAATAGGTTTATGGGTTTAACAGGTTAATCCATTAGAGTTATGGGTTACCCATGGGTTTATCACTATAATTAAAAAATATATAAATATATATATATACAGTACTAATAAGTATTAATATTATGTGTTTCTGTTTTTTTATAGTGTATTACTTATAATTAGTATAAGTTTTTTAACTCGTATAAAAAATATTCAAATGTTTTTTTAACTTAAACAGTAGTTTTATGGCTTTATGATTTTGGAGTTTTACGATTTTTTATGAACTATTTTATTTTAGTGACTAGACATTTTTTATTTAATTTGTTATTTGAATATTTTATCTATATTTATAATTATATGATTTGTTTTAAATGTTTTAATATTTTATTTAATTTATATATTGATAACCCATATAATCCATTTAACCAATGGATTTACTATAATTGGGTCTGGATACATAAATCTTAACCCATGAAATAAATGGGTAGGTTGAACCCGTCCATTAATATATCAAATCCATATGGGTTTGGATCGGGTCGGGTCGGGTTACCCATTTTGACACTCCTAACAAGTATGTTATATTATATTACAAAAAAAAAAAAAAAAAAAGAGGGAAAAAATTTTTGACGAAAATTTNTTGACGACAATTTACAAGGAGTAATTAAGATAAAAATGTGGATTAGCAAAAACAATGAAGCAAAGAAGAAAGTCGGTGGTTAAAAAGTTAAAACCATCAAGACGTGGGTTCCATTAGCCAATGGTGTACCGCCACGTCACCAGATATAAATCGACATAATCGCTAGTAAATGATTCTTCCATTTGACCCAAATCAATAATAATACTTACTTATAAAATAATATCTCTTTCTTTTCACTCTTATTATTGATTTTCATCAAAAAAGTTAAATTATTTGATTCGTCCTTTAGCTCTCTTATTCTTTCTCACTGTTATGGTTTGTCCATCTCTCTCTCTCTCTCTCTCGTTGTGGAGCCCAAAGCTGGGACCTTTGATGTGCTGGCTCCGACCTCGCCATCGTTGGTCTTTTATGGGTCTTGTCTGCTACACTCTACAATATTATACAGAAGCAAGCAAATTCACCCAAGTTTTAAAAAATCTCTCTTTCTTACTCTTGGGGGTGAAATTTCTATTTCGATTTCAATTTGTCAATACTTGACCTATCTATCTATCTCCCTTTTTCTTCATCCCTCACTGTTTCTAGACATAGAAAGATCATAAGTTGATTATTAATCCTTTTATTAAGTGGTCTTCTTCCTCATCCGCTCGCTTCGATTACTTGTTTATTTTATAATCCAATTTCTTCTTCCTTTTTTTTTTCCTTATATAAAAAGTATATTTTTGTGTGTGTTTGTTTGGTTGATCCGTAGATCTACAACTGAGAAATTCCACGCCCACATCTCCTGACTCCCTCCCTTCACCGATCTTCTTCTTCTTCGGTTTCTTGCTCAAAGTCCACAACTACTAGATTCCATCTTGCAAGGTAAAATTTCCATCCTTTTTTCCAACATGTTTGAATCCTTTGAATCGTTGGGCTTGTACTGTTTCTCTATTGGCTGACCAAATCAGTTTCTCAGACTCCAAATCCACAACTCATTTTGCTATCATTAAACAGTTGGGTTTCTTTGATCTTCACAAATCCATATGTTTTGATTGAGATTTCTCACTTGTGCTATTTATTGTCAGTGTGAAGAACACAAGGGTTTGCATTGGCGATTTATGAGAGCTGTGATTGTGCCAGTTCTTATGTTGTGGGAGATTCGGATGAGATGAGGGATGCTATCTGGGTTCATGAACTTTCTGAATGCCTGTCTCTGGCCACGGTCAGATCAGCAGGGTCGTTCAGCCTCAGATTCTGGCGGCCGTCAAGAGGGACTCTTGTGGTACAGAGACTCCGGTCAGCACGTCTGTGGTGACTTCTCCATGGCCGTCGTTCAAGCCAACAACTTGCTCGAGGACCAGAGCCAGCTCGAGTCTGGCTCTCTTAGCACTCACCCCTCTGGTCCCTATGGCACCTTTGTTGGCGTCTACGATGGCCACGGTGGCCCTGAGACATCGCGTTTCATCAATGATCATATGTTCCACCATCTCAAGAGTGAGTCACTCAGATCATCAACCTTTTTGCTTTCTCTCTAGCACTTTCCAAGAAAAGGGTTTTCATCTCATGTGCACAGGGTTTGCTGCGGAGCAACAGTGTATGTCGGCGGAAGTGATAAAGAAAGCCTTCCAAGCGACCGAAGAAGGGTTCCTATCCATAGTTACCAACCAATTTCCAACGAGGCCTCAGATAGCCACCGTTGGATCATGCTGCCTTGTGAGCGTCATCTGCGATGGGACACTCTATGTGGCCAATGCGGGGGATTCACGGGCAGTGTTGGGACAAGTCATGAGGGCAACCGGTGATGCTCACGCTACTCAGCTCTCGGCTGAGCACAATGCGTCTATAGAGTCAGTGAGACGGGAACTTCAGGCCCTGCATCCGGACCATCCAGATATTGTGGTTCTCAAACATAACGTGTGGCGAGTAAAAGGAATCATTCAGGTAAAAGCTAGTTGGAAAAATGTGTGTTGTATGTCTTATTACAAGTCTTAGTGGCTTTGGGTTTGGATAATGACAGGTTTCAAGATCCATTGGGGATGTGTATCTGAAACGGTCAGAGTTCAACCGGGAACCGCTGTACGCCAAATTCCGCCTAAGGGCACCGTTCAGCAAGCCGTTACTGAGTGCAGAGCCGTCGATCACGGTGCATACGCTGCAGCCGCACGATGAGTTTATAATATGTGCGTCAGATGGACTGTGGGAACACATGAGTAACCAAGAAGCAGTAGACATTGTTCAGAATCATCCGCGTAACGTGAGATGAGAATCATAAATGTGTGTTTAAAGCTAGTGTATAAAGAAAGAATGGGAGATAATAACAAGTGTTGTCTTGTGTTGGGGTGGGAAATTGCAGGGGATAGCAAAGCGGCTGGTGAAAGTGGCGCTGCAAGAAGCGGCCAAGAAGCGAGAGATGAGATACTCAGACCTGAAAAAGATAGACAGAGGCGTTCGAAGGCATTTCCACGATGACATAACAGTGATTGTGGTCTTCTTTGATACAAGCCAAGTGAGCAGAGCGAGCCTGTGGAGAGGAGCGGGCGTGTCAGTGAGAGGCGCGGGTGTGAACATTCCTCACAACACCTTGGCGCCTTGCACTCAAGCCCCTGACCCAATTGCTTGAATTTTATGTTATTCTTTCCAACAGCTATCTGTAACTATAAATTTCTCTTTAATTATTATTGACGACTGGCAAGGAACAAGTACTAGTTTTTTGCTTGTTTCATGGCCTTTGTTACTTGTTACAATAGTTGTGGACTGGAGAAAACCAAAATCACACAGAATTATTATTATTTGTTTCCTTTTTAGCTCATAGACAGAAACACAGGTATTCAGATTTTTGAGTCAAATCCTCAAAACTGTTAGATTTGTTATGTAAATCCCTGATTTGGTGTAACTACTTTGGCCCGCTTTATAATGCCATCAAGGGAATTCAATCACTTTCACCGACTCTCTTCTCCATCCTCCGCAGATCTATCCTTGGATTCAGAGGTACAATGTCTATTCGTTTGATCCGATTCCTGACTGACTTTGAGCTGCTCTAGTCTCAAGTATGATGATGACTTTGTGTTTAAAAGTTCTAGGTTGGAATGCGTTTGGCATTTTGGTTATTGGTTATGGCCATGCTTTCTCTAGGAGTGGCTGACTCTAAGAATCCAGATGAGCTAGTCCAATTCACATTGAACAGGAAACCTAAGATTTTACTCCAGTGGACCCCTCATGTTTCTCACAAGATTAAGCTTACTGTGAGAGGAGGTACTGTATATCATCTTTCTTTTGTACCATGACTATGAGGATGAGATGTTAGTTGATTATATATGTATGTAGGTTGTGCAAAAGCATCCGATGACTACAAGTGGGATAGCTCAGATATGAGGGTTGTGGGTGTGTCATCCTACGGGGTTATCGAGGCAAAGGGGCCTGGAATAGCCACTGTGAAGGCTGTGTCGACTTGTGATCCTCAGAATTATGATGAGGTGAATGAATCATCCTTGTGCATAATAATATTGAGTTTCGATGGATGATGGTTTACAATGTAATGTATGTGTAGATTGTAGTGAAAGTGTTGGCAAGAGAGGAAGTGTGCTATGACATGGATGATATGGAGGCAAAGGCTAATCCGGGGTCATGCCATACCAAGAGGATGAACACGATCATCCTAATAATATGTATCAGTGGTGGTACGATCATCCTAATAATATGTATCAGTGGTGGTACCATGGGTTACGTATGCCATTGTGCTATGTGCCATATGATTAATAATGATCAGTCTTCTAAAAAGAGGTCCAGGCGGCCGCCTAGTCGACGCCATAGGCGCTAGACGACCATAGCTGGATCGTTAGGCTCTCTTAAGCAGTGTCCTAAATATTTTGCTTGGAAAGTGGTAAAGAGAAACAAGAGTCAGTAAAGGCAGAGAGCTGAGTGAGTCAGTCTTGAGATGGTGGAACATATGATCATTGACGTAGAGGAACAAAATGGATATCTAAAAGGCTTTATTAAGCTCTTTCATTTTCCATTTGATTAGCTTTCGGCTTTGTTTTATTGCCTTTTTATAAAATCTATATATATATATATACAATAGTCTGTGGAGTGAGTGATACAAAAATTGTGGATATATCCTCTACCAATATCGCGTGTTCTGAGTAGTCGACATTAAACGAGCAAAGATATGAAATCATGAAAAAAAACTAGAATCAATATGGCACATAGTATTCAATCCAAAAGTACATATAGCAATTTCAATCTAATAATTTCAGATAAACCGGCAAATCTAACAGCAGTAGAAACAAAGTTTTGATAGCTTATTGGTCTTAGGCGATGTATATTGTAAAGTAAGGCTTGAACAAGACGAATAGAAAACAATTGAAAAACTTGATAAATTGACGAGAATAAAGAATAAATTATAGATAAACATAAATGTAAATAATATTTAAAGATAAAAATAAATTTTCTAAATTATGATATTGATGAATATTCATAATCTGTTAGATATTTCTTTATCTTCATATTTTCCATAATAGGTCGATCTTGACGATTTTTCAATAAAGCTTTTGTTGATCTGTTTTCTTTGTATTCAGTATTCACTATGATCGAATACCTTTAAAAAAAAAAAATGATCAATACACCTTGAATTATAATAATGTAGTTAATTCATTTTACTTGAGTCTGTTTCGGTCTTATTTTCAGTTTGTTTCGGTCTTTCTGTTGTAATGTCAAACGTCTATTTAAAGACCAATATTTTGTTTTTTTGGATGGAATTTAAAGACCAATTTGTTTGGAGTTCTCTTGAATATAAGTGAAGTCTCAGTTCTTCTCTGTTCTTAAAGTCTTTACAGTATAACATGTTGTGTGTTGTTGTCGTTAGAATTGTTCGGAAGGGATCTATTGGTTTGATCCGATTCAGGAATTCATAGTCGGACTTTCTGGAAATTCAATTGTATTCGCTGGATTTGCTTTGCCATCGTTGGACTAACTGATAATGCTAAGATTTGGAGAGACTATTTTGTCTTGTTAATTTTGGTTGCTGATTATCTTGTTTGTTTGGTCTGATCTGTGAATATAGAAAATGGGTGCTGCTGAAATGGAGGGTACCTTGGAGATTGGCATGGGTAAGACTTACGAGCTTCATCTATGGAATCTATCCTATGTCACCAGTAATCCAAATAAGAGTGGGATCGTGAGAAGCTTATGAGTCATTATCATCTTTGGTCGTTCAAAGATTGCATTGTGTGCTTTTCCTATTTTCTTTGACACCTTTTTTTCTATACCGCAGAGTATACAAGTGTCTCTGGTGTTGCGGGACCTCTTGTCATCCTCCAAAAAGTCAAGGTATATATATATATATAGAGAGAGAGAGAGATTACTGGTGTTCCCTTCCCACGGATTTCCTGATGATACTGCTTTTGGCTCTTAGGGACCTAAATACCAAGAGACTGTCAATATCCGTCTTGGGGATGGAACTACACGACGTGGTCAAGCTCTAGAAGTTGATGGAGGGAAAGTTGTTGTTCAGGTAGGTTTGTCAAATGTTCCTCTGCTCATTCATTAGCTTTCAGCTTGCTCTAGTCTCAACTATGGCTCTGTGTTTAAATGTGTCTAGGTTCAAATGAGGGCCACTTGTGTCCGTTTGGCATTTTGCTTTTTTTTGGTTATGGCCATGCTTTCTGTAGGAGGAGCTGATGAGGACAGTGAGCTAGTCCAATTCACATTGAACAGGAAACCTAAGATTTTACTCCAGTGGAGCCCTCATGTTTCTCACAAGATTAAGCTAACTGTGAGAGGAGGTATATGATGATCTTTGGTTTCAACTTGTTTGAGATGTTAATTGATGTGCAATATATATATGTAGGTTGTGCAAAAGCATCCGATGACTACGAGTGGGATAGCTCAGATATGAGGGTTGTGGGTGTGTCATCGTATGGGGTTATCGAGGCAAAGGGGCCTGGAATAGCCACTGTGAAGGCTGTGTCGACTTGTGATGCTCAGAATTATGATGAGGTGATTGATGATACCACCAATGAATCATCCTTGTGCATAATATATATATATATATATATATGATGTGAGTTTACAATGAAGTATGTATGTGTAGATTGTAGTGAAAGTGTTGGCAAGTGAGCAAGTGTGGTATGACATGGAGGCCAAAGAGGAGAGTGATGAAGTGGAGGCAAAGCCTAATCCGAGGGCATGCAATACAAAGGAGATGAAGACGATGGTCCTAATAGCATGCGTCAGTAGTGGTTTCCAGCTGGTTTACGTATACCGTTCTGGTCTTGGCCGTAATGTTAATAATAGAAGGAGGTCCACGCCGCCGCCTAGGCGACGCCATAGGCGCTAGCATCTCTCACCATTCTTTAGACTGTCCTAAATCATTTCATTTTCATTTTCAATTTTCACTATATTATTATCAAGGATATCAAGTACTAGTTTTGTTTGTTTGTCTCATTTTGTTACTTGTTACAATTGTTGTGGACTGGAGAAAACCAAAAGAATTATTAATTTGTTCCCTCTTTAACTCTCTGTTTCCTTCTACTCATACTGAGAGTTGCAGAAGAGCAAATGCATGTATTAAAGAGAAAATTATGACTCCTAAAAAACACACTAAACTATCTAAAAGGCTTAATCGTAATTATTTTGTGCACTTATTTTAATCTAATCATCGGTGCTAATGCTATATAGTCCACCACAGATCTCTCTCTGCCGTCTCTCTCTCGCTCTCTTCTCCTTCCTCCGCAGATCTTTGGATTCAGAGGTACATTGTCTCTCCGATTTCTCAACATTTGATCTTCCCCAGCCTTCTTTTCTTGGGTTTTGTGCTCTTCGTTCTCGTGATTAGGGGATCTCTTCGTTTCAGCAATTCTTTGTCGGAAACGAATTCAGTTGATTCACGCCAATAGATATCCGCTGAAATTCATACAGTTTTTTTTTTTGGATTTTGTCTTATTTTCTCCATTTTCCCACGACCTTCGCTGGATTTGCTTTGCTCTCGTCTCGTTGGACTAATTGATAATCTGTAAGATTTGGAGAGTCTATGTTATGTTAATTTTGTCCTGATATCTTGTTTGTTTTGTCAAGATTAAAAATGGGTGCTGCTGAAAACAGCCTTGAAATGGAGGGTACCTTGGAGATCGGCATGGGTATGAGCTTCATCCATCTATTGCTTCATATTTAAATTATGTGAATTAGGCTATCTATGCTATATCACCACTATCCAATGCTAGTCAAATATTGACAAGCTTATGAATCATGATCGTTTTTGCTCCTTCAACGATTGCATTGTGTGGGTTTTCTTTTTCTTTGACACCTTTTTCTGTACCGCAGAGTATAGAACTGTCTCTGGTGTTGCGGGACCTCTTGTCATCCTTGAAAAAGTCAAGGTATATAGAGATGATTGGTGTTTTTAGTTTTTTTTTTGTCTTGAGATTCTCGTTCCCATGGATTTCCTGATGATACTGCTTTTGGCTTTAGGGACCTAAATACCAAGAAATTGTCAATATCCGTCTTGGGGATGGAACTACACGACGTGGTCAAGTTCTCGAAGTTGATGGGGAGAAAGCTGTTGTTCAGGTTTCTCAAATTTTCCTCTCTTCATTACTTTTCTCTTGCTCTAGTCTCAAATCGGGTGCTTAACTGAATGAAAATGTAATTGAATGTAATTGTGCATACTCATCCGAGGGGTTGTTTTATTGCCTTTTTATACATCATCGAGGTAAATTTCTTTGGTTTGCTTGTCCAGGTTTTTGAGGGAACATCTGGAATTGACAACAAATACACAACTGTACAATTTACCGGAGAGGTATGCTACTCTCTTTTTGCTATCTACTCTAGTTGAAAAGTTGAGAGCTTTTCCCCCTAATCTAGTGGCTTATCCAACATACAATTCCGTGGTCTCACTTTTGCCAATATGTTTTTCATAGGTTTTGAAAACTCCTGTTTCTTTGGATATGCTTGGTCGCATCTTCAATGGTTCGGGGAAGCCCATTGACAATGGTCCACCTATATTGCCAGAGGCGTACTTGGATATTTCTGGTGAGCTTCTTTTGCCTCTTGTCACATAATCAAATGTCATAAAAATACAGGGATATGAGCCTTCACTTTGTTTCTCCAGGAAGTTCTATCAATCCCAGTGAGAGAACCTATCCTGAAGAGATGATTCAGACGGGGATATCCACCATTGATGTCATGAACTCTATTGCCAGAGGACAGAAGATTCCCCTCTTTTCTGCTGCAGGTCTTCCCCACAATGAAATCGCTGCTCAGATTTGCCGACAAGCTGGTTTGGTCAAGCGTTTAGAGAAGTCGGATAATCTTCTTGAGGTATCACTATTTAGTATTTAACCATTACTGGTCCGTGTTTACAGCTGGCTGGTTTATTACAATTATTATAACATGGATGCCTTAGACAGTTAGAGATACCCATTACAAATAGAGTTTATTTGGGAACTAGGTACTTTTAGAAGTGCAAATTTGCTAAAGAGGTACTTTGCAAAGATAATTGGCTAATTAGGTAGTTTACCTTTTTCCCTAGTAGCTCTCTATTAGAAGAGTAACAAACCGAAAAGACTACATTATCCCCTCTCCCATTTAAATCTGAAACCAAGCATGAGAGGAGAAGAGAGAGAGAGGGAGATAGTTTTTTTTTTTTTCCCTCTATTTTTTGTTGTTTGATTTACTTAAAAGTTCTAAATAAAAAAATACCATAACCATATATTAATCTTTTAAATTTTAATACGAATCTAAAGAAACTCATTTTGCTATATTTTTGAATATTTAGCAGTAGTGTACAACGATATAATAAAATGTGGTGTACGACAATTATGTAAAATGTAGTGTACGACAATAATGTAAAATGTAGTGTACGACAATGATGTAAACGAAAAAATATTAGTGTTTGTACACTACGCACACTATACACTGGTTCTTGTACACTGTCTCGTACACAATCAAGATATTGTACACAATATTGTAAACAAAATGTATGAAATCATCATATTACAAGATGTATGAAATATATCAATTTATTTCATACATTTTGTTTACGATATTGTGTACAACATTGTAATTATCCACAAAATTAAATTAGAAGGCGGTGTACAGACGCTGGTCTAACGTGGTGTACAATTACATAATATGGTGGTGTACGAAATATGATGGTAAAACGCTAATACTTGTACACTACGGTTTTAGATATGTAACAACAGTGTACAATGATGTTGTATAAATCGATATATGATACTGATGTAAAAATAGTGTACGAGATATGATAAAATATAAGGTAGTGTACAAAATATGATAGTAAATCACTCGTACTTGTACACTACGCCAGTGGTTGTACACTCAATGTTTGTACACTGCCTAGACGGGACCCACTACTACTATTTCACCACAAATCAAACTAAGGGTTTTTTAGTCTTATTCACCTATTTTGTCTCATCCTCTCCTAATACACACCTATCTCACAAACTACCCATTCCCCAAATTACTTTCTAAAAACTACCTCTTTAGCAAACTAACCCTTACAAATAAATTTAGGGGGTTAATCAAGGATTTTCTTTTTTGACTCTTTTCTCTTTCATGCGAGCACTGCAATGATCTGTTTGATTCAGTAAAATCTACAGTGAAAATTGTAGCTGTGTAATGCCATAATTTCAATGTGTCAAAAAAAAACAGTATCACATTGGTCCATATATGTGAATTTGCAGCACCAGGAGGATGATAACTTCGCCATTGTGTTCGCAGCAATGGGTGTGAACATGGAGACTGCGCAATTTTTTAAACGGGATTTCGAGGAGAATGGGTCGATGGAGAGAGTGACACTTTTCCTAAACTTGGCAAGTCTTGTATTTACACTATGGACATCTTGAAACAAATTTAGTTCTGATGTTTCTTTCTGACGGTTTCTCATTCTGTTTCCCGTACAGGCAAACGACCCCACTATTGAACGTATCATCACTCCTCGTATTGCTCTCACGACGGCTGAGTACTTAGCATATGAATGTGGAAAGCATGTCCTTGTCATTCTCACAGACATGAGCTCCTACGCTGATGCTCTTCGTGAGGTGATAATCGATATTTACATGCTCTGATCACAACTTGTGTACTTTGAGATGATAGGAAGCCTGACGTAGTGTTTCGATTAATACCCTTAGGTCTCTGCTGCCCGTGAAGAAGTCCCTGGAAGGCGTGGTTACCCAGGTTACATGTACACCGACTTGGCTACCATATATGAGAGAGCAGGACGAATTGAGGGGAGGAAAGGTTCCATCACTCAAATTCCCATTTTAACCATGCCAAACGATGGTAAGTCTTAGTTGCAATTTTTATGAACCGGCTTAACAATTATTCTTTGTGGCTTCTCTGGTTGTAGGCGTTCTGTTTTAGCATTATTGCCTTTGATTTTGAACGATTTCTGTTTGAAGTAAACAATAGGTGATAGTAAAGCTTGACCGAGGTCATCTAAAGTATATATTGGATAGAACTCACCTGAAAACTAGCTTAGAGGAATAGAAAAACCATGCTTCCATCTAGGTCTAGCTGTGTGGGACTCTAACAAACTGAGCGGCTGATAATCTGATCATTTTAGTCTTCTTACTGAGGAATATTTGTTGGTCCTATATAAAAGGTATGCTGGTGAGTGAATAATTCTGATTGTTATTTTTCTTTTTTTTTCCTTCTCTGTCTAGATATCACGCATCCAACACCAGATCTGACAGGTTACATCACAGAGGGCCAAATCTATATTGACAGACAACTTCACAATAGACAGGTACAATCTTGCAGAAGATAGTTCTTTCAAAGGTCTTATTTCATTATAGGTACTACTACAATGTGAATGTAAACTTTTGAGAGAAACAATCTGTGAAAATCCCATTTATAGACTTTTGACTTAGCGTGCAAAGTCCAGAATCACCCCTTAGAGTTTTAAGATATCGAAAGCATATGGATATAGAGAAAATATTCTTGGAAAAACTGAAACATATTGGTCATGACTTCAAAACATTGAAATGTGAATCTATGTATGCGCAAGCTAAAGACTAGAACTGATAGTAGTTGGTGTTTCTATAGTGAACAGTTCCTGTGCATATACTATGTTGTGTATTTTCTCTAATGCCCGAAAAGGCAGTAATTTGAAACTTGTTTCGCTTTAGCTTTTGTGCAACTGTAAGATGTTGTTTTGAGCTTTGCAGATATGGACTGTCCTAACAGTTATTTTAAAGTACCAATTTTGTTTGTTCCACAGATATACCCTCCGATCAATGTCCTGCCATCTTTATCTCGTCTCATGAAGGTAAGTGGGGCGGTTCAAAATTAATAGATTAACCAAGGTGATCACTTGTTAAAGTAAACTGACTGTGTTGCAGAGTGCCATTGGGGAGGGTATGACTCGCAGGGACCATTCTGATGTTTCTAATCAAGTAAGACTTTATTTTTTGTGTGTCACTATTACCACCATTGTAGATGAGCTTGGTTTACGTAAGTTTTACTAGTTAACTTGAGCCTGAGCTTAACTTGTTAATGCCTTTTTGTGATTTCAGTTGTATGCAAATTACGCTATTGGGAAGGACGTCCAGGCCATGAAAGCCGTGGTTGGAGAAGAAGCTCTCTCTTCCGAGGATCTGGTCTCTCTTCTTTTCTTTTTACTACGCAGTCTAAATGCTTTTGGCTCTCTCCCCTTTCTTATTCCTCTTAACACTTTTTCTGTCTGGTGCAAACAGCTATATCTTGAGTTCTTGGACAAATTTGAGAGGAAGTTTGTGGCTCAGGGAGCTTACGATACCCGAAATATCTTCCAGTCACTCGACCTGGCATGGACACTCCTGCGAATCTTCCCCCGTGAGTTGCTTCACCGTATACCCGCGAAAACCCTTGATCAGTTTTACAGCCGTGACAGTACCAACTGAAAAACAGAGTGTCTACTGCGTTGGTGTGATGTTCTGTCCAAATGCTTCTTTGTTTTTACTTGTGCGGTTGGTTCGCACCCCTGTGTCGTCCGTCCCAATAAATGGTGTTTGTTTCCCAATCGCTAGACCCTTTATTGTTATTGTCTTCGAAACTGATGAGCAAGCAGGTTATTCTTTTTGAAAGAAAGAGGTATTTGAGATTCTTGTGTAATTTATGACATCTTCCTTTTCTTCTTTTTTTGTTCCAAATTACTGGTTCAACAACATATACATTTGTTTTTGTCTTAATGTATCAAAACCCTTGAGCTATGCTGATCATGCTGCTATTTTTCACAATTTTGAGTTATGCGTTTGATTTTTTCCATCTACAAATATGATTCAAAAGAAGTGTATGTATTAGAAACTGGAAAACTTGGAATTTAATCCAGCCGCAGAGAACGATCAAACGAAAGCCAAAAGTAGTGTATTAAATGTTTCTGCCTCAACCAGCTTTAGAAGTTCTTACTACTCTTGGCAGCTCAACGGAATCAAGATCCCCAGGGTACGGAGTCCAGAGCCCAAAGCCGCCTCTGCTCTCCTTCAAACTCTCTCCTTTCCCTTTGAGTTCCTTAAGACTCTTGACCCACTCGATCTTCGAGGAATGTTCTCGGATGTGAGGGTGCAGTTCAAAGAGAGAGTTGTACTCACAGTTCTGGAACATGAACAGCTTGAAGGCTCCTTTTAGTCTGTCCACTACGTACCCAAAGCTTAGCTGGTCCCTCGGTGTTAACAGGTGTACCTCGTTGAACCACAGGCAGCTGAACAGATTGTTCATTGCAGTGTGCTCTCTTATTATCACCGCTCCCTCTGGAACATCTGTGTAACGCAAGACAAGAGTAGCGCTTAGTATTATTAACAAGGCGCATGATGACATTGATGTTTTGTTATGGCCTTTACCACTAACAGTGCTCTTCTTGATGCTCCATGGTTCCAATCCCTCGAATCGATATATTTTCATCTGAAGATCAACCAGAGGTCGGGCATATCGCTTTCTCCTCTTGCACGCATCAGCTTCCTCATATATGTTTCGGTGATGTTTGTGTTGTGCAATGGCAAAGGTATGTTTCCCACGCCACAAATACCTGAAAGACGGATGAAACCGGAATATGGATATTTTAGCACTTTCTTGGACACCATCCTGTGTTAATGAACATTGTGGAGAAGTATGGTATATAATCTGGTCTATGGCATACAGTCTTGTATCCTTTGTTACTTTTTTAAAAAAGTTCTATGAACCAATTCGTACCTTTCTAAAATAAGCAAGGGATCAACAATAAGCTCCATTTTCCCATCAATCCAAATGCTGTAGTGTGCTTGAGGGAATAACCTGTGAGTTAAGATTTTGGGGACTTTACCGTTCCTCCTAGGTTCATCATATGGAGGAGTTTTCAGTAGAACCAGACGCCAAATGCCAACCCATTTGCCTCCTTGTACATCTCTCCTCACAGACACACTAGTGTTTTTTCTTAAGAAATCGAGAGAGACCTCGTCTACCGCCATAAGGAAACAGAAGAGATTCTTGGAACGCTCGCTTATGTTTGATGGCTGGTGGGGTTCATCATATGCATCGAAAATCCCTGTGGCAACCACAAATCTACATTTCTTTACGTATTCTTTATCCAGAGATGACATTTCTGCGCCACCACCTGGCATGAATCCGCAGTGGACCTGAAAAGTTTTGGGTTGCGATGAAATGATAGTTTGTTGGAGATTATTAGTGGGAAGAAGAGGTGTAGCCTTTTACCTTCATCTCAGGTTTCAGTTTAAAGCTTTCTTCTCGTTCCGACCAGCTTATGTTGCCGCCAAATAGAGGAAACTGAGACTTAGAGGATTCGTCCTCTGTTATGTAGGTCAGATTTGTGACTATTGTATCTGCGGTTTTCTGAGTGGGAAGGAGCACCTTGTCAGGGTCATAGGCTAGTGGAATGGGGCATCCTACAAAAGAAGAGTTATGAAGCATCACTCTAGAAGCTAGATTGACTTTTTAGAAACTTACGGTGCTGTGGTTTTGGTACAAATCCAATCGTGTCTAACATGACATACAGTCTGCCTTCTTTGTTGCAAATAGCTGCAAGTGAAGGAATTAACAAGTGAATCCATGGAGGGAGTTCTTGACCAATGCAAGATGTGTGTGTATGGGAGAATACCTGAGAAGAATGAAAGTGAAGATTGACATGACCAAACATGAAAGAGAAGTGCAACAAGAATGAGTAGCATCCACACGATGCCTCCAACAAGAAGCAAGCGAAGGAATCCGGCCTTGCAGAGTTTTTTCATAGCGTAATCAGAATGCAGTCTAGTGGGAGAGAAGAAGCCAGCCTCAGCATCTGTCACACAAGAATAGAATACTCGCTTACACAAGAATCCAACACAGATTCTATCAAAGCCCAAAGAAGCTGACCTTTAGATTGTGCGTTTTGATTGCTCCTTTCTCCTCGGCGGCTCAAGCGCACAGAAAGTGATGGCTGAAAATCACTCATCATCGCTGCAATCTTTGGCTGAAAATCATTTCTACAGGAAAGCCCAGATCTCAGATTCTAGGAGGAAATCCTGAAGAAGAGCGAAGAGCGATATTCTCCTCCAGGTGAATTCTGCTTGGTTTACTGCAATACCGAACCGGGCCGGTTATTAATAATCACTTTAAAACGACATCGTATAAGGCTTCGTCCTCCTCGAGGGTTTCCACTTTCCAGAGAGAGATGGAGGCGGAGCTGGTGGAGGCCGATATAGTGCTTCCAATGCATTTGAGCTTTAAGAAGATACAGGCGTATGAAAAGTACCCAAAGGGTCAGTCTCGGGGAAGGTGGAAACACCTCAAGCAGATTCTTCAAGCTGAGAATTTCCAAGATTATCCTCCCCAAGAACCCAATTGTAAGTCTCTCTCAGATTTCGCAATCCCGATCATGAGCGAATCAATCTTGTTTGTTTGTTTGTTTTGTTTGTTTGTGTGCAGATGTTAACATTGAGTCGCCTCCATCCACTCAACCATGCAAGCGAATCTGCGATATAACTGGATTCGAGGTACGCAAAAGGCTAAAAGAAATTATGATGGATTCATTCTAGATAGGAAAGTTGAGGCCTTGGTGTGGTTTGTGACAGGCACCATATGTAGACCCAAGAACAAATCTGCGGTACGCAAATGCACATGTTTTCAAGACTCTAAGGTCACTCTCGACCGACCAAGTCCACCAATATCTCTCCATACGCAACGCTGCTGTCCTTCTCAAGTAGCTTCATCTTATTCTTACTTTTATCTTGTATCTTGATCCGACCTCATCTGCCTTGTGTGCTCTCGGAATACTTTTATTTCAATAAAGTAACAAACATATTGATGATTGAAACCTAATACAAAGAAACAGACTTTGATTCTGTTCTACATCAAACATTCATGGGGCTTTCCTTAAGATCAAAGCCAATATGTAACAAAGAGCAGAGTCCACCGACGATAGCGCAACAATGAAGACAGCTACAAGAAAGAGACTCAGCGTGGCTGTCTTGAGCTGTTCCCAAAACCAAAACAAACAAAAGTTAGCAACAAACATCACAAGACTTGGTGGTATACAGAGCAGAGCACATACCGTGCTTGTAAAACTTGGCCACTCTATGAATTTCAGCTGCCTCGGTTGCTCAGCCATAAAGGACAAGAGAGATCTCGTGCTCCTTTTAAGAAACGATTAACCAAAACCAACTCAGTGCAACATACAGAATCTTCCAGCCGAAACATCAAAAAGCTCAACCATAATGTGTTACCAGACAATGTCCCTAACAAGGCTCAACCATAAGGGATCTTCGGGCAGCTCGTCATGGAAGCTCGGACTCTGACGACCGAAACCTACAGAAACCGTGCAATAGCCACCCACATGCTTATAGCTAACTCGACTCTACAACAAGGAAAACATACACAGGTTATGGCAAAGCTGCCTGGGCTGTTCCTCGTCATAACCCGCCATAGAAAGATGAAATTACCGAATCCCCAGGAAACCTGAAGCAGCTGGGTCTGGGTCTCTGAATCCGGTGTGACGGAATTTTGGCATGACCCAACCGGATTAAACCTATGAAACAAAAATTGAAGACAAAAATAAGAAGCAGCGGTCAAGATGAGCAAGTATAGAAGCCACTGGACCGAAGACTGACCTGAACCATTTGTGAGCAGCCCCGGAGAAACCACCATCCTCTCCAAATCCGGGATGAAGCTGGAGGAAGACGAAGATATTCGATGATATATGGGCCTTTTGGGCTTAAAACTGGTTGGATAATTTGGGCCCATTCGTCCGTGTTTGCAAAGTGAAATGTCTTATCTGGACATACCATATATGGTTTGTACTTTCTAGTACTGGTTCTTTATTTATTGGATATTTATTCGAAGTTAGAATTTGTTTAGTTTTTTTTTTTGTCTTTCTTTGTTTTTTGACAAATATCCGATATCTACTAACTAAACTGTAAAGAAAAAATAAACCTTTTTGTGTACCATTTGCTGTCTTTGGATAAATATGTGTGTATTGTAATTGATGCAAGTTATCATCCTCACCCCCGGCCTTCCACATCATCCTCACCATCGCCATCATCATCATCATCCTTCCTAATCTCAACATCGACTTCACTATTCTCCTCCTCCACCTCCTCTCCCGCACTCTCATCATCATCTGAACTCTCATCACTATCTTCATCATCAAAATCAGACTCATCATCTTCGTCATCATCATCATCCACATAAAACCCGCGTGGATTGAACGCATGATCATCTCCCTCTTCATCATAAAACAGGAACCAACGAGGGTTACCAGAAACCGAAGCCTGTTTCCAGGAACCAACATACACACAATTAGTTTATCTTCCAAAACCATGTTCAGCCTCCCGTCAGATGTATTGTATCCAAAGTTGCATTCTTGTTAACCAAGTCATGTCCGAGTCTTTAAACACAGAAACAAACGAGGTTAGGAATAGATCGCATTACCTGTTTTGCAGTTCCCGGTGAAGTGAGTTTCTCAGCTCCTCCAGGAGTCCATATTTTGATGTCAGTCTCGATCCCACTACTACACATCAGTGGCATGTGAGGATGAGACTCTACACAGTTGACAACATGTTTATCTGCTTCCATGGCACGGAGAAGCACTCCGTTTTTCTTCCTCCATATGAATATTCGGCCACAGTCAGAACCACTCACCACATACTCACACTTGGGTCCAAAAAAGTTGACACCTTTGACTGTTTCACGGTTCTTGTGCTCTTTATAAACCTGCGGCGTCCTCCTCTCCTCAGTCTCACTTGAAGAGGGATTTGGGCCCAGCCCCATATCAGGGCTGAAAAGATAGATGAACTCGTCACTATATGAAGCAAGGAGCTCGCTTTGATCAGAGAAAGCCAGACCTGTTATTCCCACATGGTCGTTTCCAATCAAATGGGCAGGACAAAAGTGGTCCACTGGTTGGGCAAAATTATACCAACCCTCTGAGCGATAGCTGCGAATATCATACACACGAGCATACTCATCCATTCCAGCTACCGCAAAAAGACCTGGGTTCCTCGGATCAACAGCAATTGCATTCAAGTAGACAACTAAATTGAACTTTGCTTCTTTACAAGTGAAAAGATTTGTAGCCACCCGAGTCCTAAGATCAAACTGAAGATCATGAAATCATGTTGTTATAGGCAGTCTACTTCTAAAAGTCACAAAAATAAAAAACAAACTGGAAGGATTGTTGTGCAGATAAATACAACTCACATGCTTTACAACCCCATCCTCACCACAAGTATAGAATGAGAATGGACTTCCCGGCTCGACAGCCAATTTGTGGACCTGTCCTTGATGTTTACCCAAGATACAAGTCTCTACTTGCCCAGACTCTAGGATTTTGGAATAGCGGACCTGAGAGTTTGAATAATATGAATGCAAAGGATTTTTCACACACGCTAGTAGTAAGTAAGCAAGATCTTTCTAGAGCTGTGATGTGTAAATAAGGTTCCTGGATATATCAATTTGCAGACAAAAACTGCACATCTAGATTGAAGAAGAGGGAGTGCACCTGTCCATCAGCAGCAGATGTGACAATGCTGCGATCGTGGGAGAAAGGCATAAATTTGGCTTGGAATATATTGCTGCAATGGCCCGAATCGAAGGAGAGTTTGACAGTAGCAGCCTCCCAATTCCAAAGTATAACTTGCCGGTCATCAGAACCTGAAACGAGGATATCTCCATCTGCATTGAAGCTAACAGTGTTTACACAACCCTTATGCTTTTGGAGCTTCTTGTGGAGCCCAAGACGCAGTAATAGATCCTGGTAAAACAATGTGTGAATGTGATCCACAAGCACCAAACAGCAGACATTGGACAATTTGCAGAAGCAGTTGGGTAAAGCAGAAGATAATTGAAATCAAAGTTTGTTGGGATTCCCAGAAGTGAACTCACTCTACTATCATTGTTGGTAATCGAGTGGGAACATATCAAAGGTGAAGCCAGAAACTATAACCCTAATCGAAACCAATAGAGAGAGAAGGGGAAAGAGCGAGAGACCTGAGAGGCTGAAAAACGGTTGGAGAAATTGCGATTGGGCAAACGACCAACCTCCCGTTCCCAGATTTTCACGACGGAATGGTCGCTGCTGGTTCTCGCCCTTTTCGCCGGCCGTCCACTCATCTTACCAGAAATTGTCTGTCTATTACGTAAGAGAGAGAGAGACAGAGATTGAAGAAAATCCACTCTTATATATATATGAACTTCTGATTCCGTCCAAAAGTTAAAATTAATCACGTTTTTAAGCCAGAAATAAATAATTACTCGCATGTTAAATAATGAAGAGTTTTTCTTTCTTTCTTTTGATTAAGTTGAGATGGTGTTGGTGTGGAAGAGTACACATGTAGGAATCAAAATCAATTAAGGTAACACAAGGCACAAGCTCTCTGCAAATTGCTATACACTTTTTTTTTTTGTAAGGGATCAATTCAATGATGCGTGGCGCTTCTCCTGAGGGCAGCAAAGATACCACCTCCTGTTGATGATCTCTTCTTTTCCTCCCCTTCTTCTCCTACCTACACACACACACACAAACACCATTCACCATTTCAATACTTACTTCTTCGCTTTACACTTTCATTCTCTCTTTACTTACTTCCTTTGCTATCTCTTGTAGCTGCTCTATGATCTCTGAGAAGTCCGGCCTCTGCGTTGGATCCTTCTCCCACAATCTCTCCAATAGCTCTGTCATTTTCGGATGCGTGTTCTTCGGGATTGTAGGCCGTAATCCCTGCCCAATTTTTTTGTTTTTTAACATGTTGGTTTTACAAGAAAAAAACAAAAAAAAATTAAAGGAAGAAAAGCAATTTATTTACCTTTTGGACCACCCCTACTGCTGCCTGCAATGGTGTCATGTATTCATATGGAAGCTGCCATCACATAAACCCATGAGTTAGTATAGTATATATCACACCTCGTTTTCTAGGTGCGAGTCAAGATTTATTGTCACAAGAGAAGAGACGCAACTAAGTACCTTGCCAGTCAACAACTCCCATAGCACAATCCCGTAGCTGAAAACGTCTGCCTTGTGATCATATGGCTTGTGTTCTATCACCTGAATTCCACCACTTTTTTGTGTCACAATTCAGATTATAAAACAGATACTACAAGTCTGAACATACTCTCATATACTAATGACATACTAAGCTATAAAAAGGAATCAAAGGACATCTGACAACCATATCTATACCTCTGGAGCCATCCAGCGATATGTTCCAGTTTCAGCTGTCATCACTCCAGTTTGTGCTTTTACTCTAGCCACCCCAAAGTCTGCAACCTTAACAACCTGTCGTAACAAAAAAAATCCGCACACCACTATGAATCCGCAACTGTATAGGTAATGTGATGACAAGCATCCTGTAGAACACAAGCTCAAGGATATATAGCATACGTGATGCAGCACAATGTGTTACTTCAGCCTTAACATGGAGTAGCGTTTCATCCAAAGTATGTACGCTCGGCCCAAATGCCACTCGTGTACATGGTGTGCAGAGACAGATTAAAGATTATTACCTCATTTTCGTCCATTAAAAGATTGGCAGCCTTCAAATCTCTGTGAATTATGTTATTTTGGTGTAAGTAGTTCATCCCTTTGCAAATATCTATAGCTACTTTAAACAAAGCTGGAAGCTTAAAGACGCCCTTTTGCTTGTGTAGATAGTCATATACACTTCCACCGGGCATGAATTCTATTAAAAGTGAAAGAGACAAAGGAGGGGAAACGAGAAAGAAAATAATAAGCGTAGAACATTATATCAAACCGAATAACGCGCATAAAGATGGTCACTGCAACATACCTGTAACAATACACAGATGTGGAGGCTTGGTGCAAGCACCAATGAACTGAACCACGTTTTTGTGCCGAACTTTCCTGAAAACGAAAAGATTTTGAATGATATAATGTGAGATGCTATTTTTTATCTGCACACAAGGGAACAGAGATGATGGCACACAAACCTCATAATAAAGACTTCTTGGGCAAACTCTTTCTCTAGCTCAGAATCTAGGCGCTCTGGCTTGAGGACTTTGATAGCAACTTCCTGGCTACAATATGTACCTTTATACCTGAATAATACAAGAGGTAAGGAGAAAGAGGGATAGAGATTAACATCTGAGCATCTTAAAATGACAATGCATTTGATAGCTAGAGCCAACTTACAGATCTCCATATGAACCAGATGCTATTTTATGCCCAAATTTTAAGTGTTTAAGGTTGATTTCCCAAACATCAGTTCCATCATTGGGTATTGAAACATGATTTTTCGCCGTTCTGCCACCTGTTTGCCCGTTTTCCTTTTCAGAAGAGAAGGACTGCTGCATAGGCCAGCTTAGGTCCTGCAACAAGACATGAACGTGCGATGTTGTCACTATGAGAAAGTGTAAGACTCCATATAAAGCACCCAACTCCATTTTATTCATAATTAAGTGCTTCGGAAGGAAAGAGTAGTCAATTGATCACCAATTTTACATTTTCCATGAAAGTAGTTAAGTTTGCAACAGAAAACAAGTACCTCGATCTTTGCTGCTTCTTTCTCCAATGCTATTCTAAGTCTGTCTATTTCCTGAATAATTAAAAAGGTAGCATACCAACCACAGTTATAACTAGGAACCTTCCTTATGTAAAAATAGTTGCGTTTCAGCTATTAGATCAGTAAACGGTTGAAAAAATAGAGCAAATGAAACCATAAGTAAAAGGACCTCTTTAAAATGAATGAACAGGCCAACACACTTCTGTTCAATATAGCATAGATATAGTACTACACGAGATAATTGCAATACCGAAGGAAAAAGGAAAACAACAACAACAAAAAGTACCTCGTATGGCCAACCATCAACAACAAAAACATCTAGTGAGAAGCCATCAGTTGTAGAAAAAGCATGCGCCTCTTGAATGTTCAGCCCAAGCTCAGCAAGCAATGCAGTTAACTGCATCATTTACACTGGCTTAGTAAGCATTGACGAATCAAAATGATCACACAACCTTGATATTTTTCAAAATAAGTCATATTTATATTTGTAATCGCAGAACTCATAAATATTTTAATTGATGACATCATACTCCTACATACCATTTTTTTTACTTAGAAATATATTAAAAAAAAAAAAAATCATAAGACTTGTCATGCCTGATTATGCAATTTCGATTGAAAAGCATTAGTTTTAGTAACTCATGTGACAATAAGATCATAAAACAATTTGCTAAACCCATTTCTTCCGAGGAACAAGCACCGATCATGTACCTGAAAAAGGAGCTTAGGCTTGTCTTCTGTGGAAAAGGTTATCTCATGCAAGGGCCTGCATTTGAATCAATAGGGTGAGTTGGGACTGCAACAATTCAATATTCGTTTGCCAGAAGGAAAGGGAAAACATATATAAACTTCAGTGTCTTGCATTTCCCTATGATCTACATGAAAGCACATACCGTGAATACAGTGAATTGTTACGCACAGAGTTGTCTCCCTCCTCGTCTTGGGATCTACTCGCGGCAAGTGCAAGTGCTTCAAGATTGGGAGATGAACCAAAGGCAGGCGGCGGATGAATGCTGGAAAGTGGAAGATGAATAAAAAGCAGAGGTTGAAAGAGAGTCAAGATACTTGCTTGTTTCAATAGAATGTGAAAGAATGAAGAGTTGGTTAGTCTCACAGGCAAACCTTTTTTTGGTAGAGAGTGTAGGAGAAGTTTGATCAGCTTCATTACTAACAGAGTCCAAGGTAGTCGGGTCAGCTGAGATCCCCGCAGGTTGAACCTTAAGAAAAGATCAGTCACCAAACATCCTGTGAGCCCACAGAGCGAAAAGTTCACACAGGCAAACATAAAAGATGGAAGATCAGGCAAGGGAATCCGAACAAGCAACAGAAATATGCTGGAGAAATCTCGAGAAGTGATTTGAATGGTCGCGCTTCCATAGCTTAGAAGTAAGGAACAGATAAAAAAAAAAAAAAAGGGGAAA
>OVAY01000027.1:44662-74005 GCA_900406395.1 Kernera saxatilis
GGAAAGAATGATTGCATAGGCGTAAATCTGGCAATGAACTCACCTGCACGAGACGAACTTCAATAGCAGGCCTATTATCTGGATCATGAGCAGAATGCAGCAATCTCTTGTGCATCAGCACGTCTTCTGCCCTCTCTACATTCACATCCAAGGCATACCTAAAGAAGATGCCTATTATGTAAATCTAGACCACTTTTGAGGAGCAGGAAGAAAAAATATGTGAATAAAACAAAAATGTTGCAGTAGTAGAAGACAAATCTAATACCGGGTGGGTAAAATGGGAAACCTAACATGCAGACACCCGAAGCAGAGGATAAGAGTGAGATAGAGAAAGTTACCGAGCGGGGAGGCGATTGAAATGAGTCCAGAGCTCGTCCTCGAAATCAGGGCGATCCGTGTCGAGGATGGCAGACTGACGGAGACGGCGGAGAACCTCATGGAAAACCTCGAGTTTCATGCGCTCCCGACGGTCCATGGCAGCCTGAGACGTAGGTAAGGCGTCGGTAATTACTCTACTAGCGCAACTCTCGGTGTCCTCCATCACCATTGACGACGAGAGAGGAGGAAAAAAGTGGTTCCAAGAAGAAAGGAAAGTGAAGGATTGAATTAAGAATAAAGATCTGGTGCTTTTACGTGGTTGGATTGATTGAGGAGGAGAGACTTGGGGAAGAAGATGAAGATGATGATGATGATGAAATTCAAATTGAGAGAGAGAGAGCGATGCGATCAGAAGAATTGGGGAAGGAAGGGGTCTGTTTATTCTTATGATTATGATTATGAGAGAGCTTTTACGTTTTAATTTATCTTCTTCCTTGTTTGGTTTTAAAACGACGCCGTCGTGAGCAGCGGATGACTCATGCCGCCGTGGCGATGCTAATCCCTTTAACGTCTTGAGGGTATTAACGGAATTTCATTGGTGCAGTTGAATTTTAGGAAGCTTAATTAAATCGTGATTAACGTTATCCAGGAGCAAATCAAATAATAATCACATTCTCCCTTTATGTGACCCCACTCCTCCCCTCCCCTGACCCCACACTTATCCGGATCAGGTTCCACCTTTATTTTACTATTTACCCCCTCCCCCTTTCTTTTATTAATTCTCCATTTTCAACCCCTTACTTTCCTCAATCCATTTAACACCCCTTACCTTTTCTAACATTCCCACCCATAAAATAGTGTCTTTATATATATGGACGTCAAAATTATATCATTGCGGTGTCGATTGCATATATGTTCAATTATTTAATGGTTTTTCTTTATGTGGATAATGTTTTTGTTTTTATTTTTATTGAAAATATGCTATATTTGACACGTAAAACTAGCACCCACATATACAAGATTGGACAAAGATAAATAGGGCCCAAAGATATAAACGTCTCACTCGCATCTGACTCCCTCATGTTTGGAGACATTATTGTCCAAACGTTTCGACCAACATCATATATTATATCTTCTCCCTTAAGAGGTTATATGTAAGGCATATATGACGATTAGGGGAATTCATAATAGCTATTCATGAATATGGTCTATATATTTCATGATCAAAAGTTGTATAGTAAATTATCATAAACCTATAACATAATGGAGTACTACCACGTGGTGCATGGCTGCTCTTGTATATAATAAAAAAAAAAAGTCTATATGGTCTTAATTATAGTAATGCGACCCATATTTTTTATAAATAATTTGAAGCTGTAACATACTCTAAAATTATAGTTTTTTTTTTAATCTAGAAAACACTCTAAAACTATATATATAGTTAAACACGCATATTGTGTTGACCAAAAAAAAGAAACATGCATATTGTAAAATAATCTCACAATGGAGACGTACGTAGCACTTACATTTATAGCATTGTTAACGATTAACCACCCACGCATATCACGATTATGTATTAAGCAGTTAGTCGTAATGAAATGCAATGCGCCGTCGAATGATTTTGGTCAGACTGGGAGAGATAAGACGTCATCATCAAGGATAAAATGAACATATGATTACTAATTAAAAAAAAAAAAAAAAAAAAAAAAGTTTAAAAAATTGGGAAAGGNAAAATTGCGAAATGAGATTTGGTATTATTAATTAAAAATAGTCCATGTTGATCAATATGGTAAAAGATGCGGCAGCCAGAAAAGGAATAAACCCACATTGATTCGGTAATCAGTATTTAATTAGTAATTAAGGGAGGGAATTGGTAATTTGGTGACGTGGCAACACATGGTCTGCATTTCGTCCCACGTGGACCGTTGTCCCTTTGGGCTCACCAAAGGTCGCGTCTTTTAAGCGGGGCGGCCAGCGAAGCCGTGACTTGTCGCCGTTCTAAAGTTACTATCCACCATCTCTTTTTTTTCACCAGTTCACTTTTTTCTTCTTCTTCTTTTTTGTCCTAATCCTATCCACCACGACAATATTGCCTCGCTTTGCTGTCCGATGCTTCTACTTTTTCTCCCAAGTTTCTGTATACTTAATACGATCCTAAAAGGTAAACAAACACTAATTTGGTAGTAAATCCATCCACTTTCCTAGTTATTTAACCGACTGGTTCGCTAAATTAAGCCATCCCACTGTATAATATACATATTAATTAATACATCCTCAGTATTGTGTCACACCAACTAAATTATGGTTTATAGTATGGTTGCGTGCCAAGTTTATGTATTATCATATTCATATCATGAAGCAACAAACTATGGGAATACAGTGTACATTTATTTATTTATTCATTGATCAAGTACCAAGATATCTCAAATATTCAACCACTAAACGCAATGTCAGATCACTTAGAAAATATTATCACCAAATAATACGACTATTTTAACAACGTTTTAATTATTTCCACGATAAACCCTAATGATCAATTGACACACACACCGTAGGTCAAGGATCATGTTAATGGAAACGGCCAAACTAAGAGAAACAATAAATAAATTATTATAAGTTTTTTTGTCAACAAATAAATCACAATATTTTTTTTTTTTTGTTAACCGACATAAATCATAAGTTATGAGCCAGATTTATGTAGTTAATTAGTATTACACCATCCATTTGTTGTATACAAAAGAAATGTGAAAAATTGGATAACAGATTCATTGAATCGAGACATCAAATTATGATGGTGTCTATTGTCTAAATCTTTAGTTGTAAGCTCACACGTTTTTTTTTTTTTACTCTTACTCGATCAAATTAATTAATTAAAACTCGAAACATATAAAATTACCAGTTGATGTAATTCACCTATCAACTGCTAATTCAACACAAGCTTTAGATTTAAGCTGTAGACGATAATCCTTTAGTATAATTCGTGATTTATTCAGACTATCTTCCAAAATAAAATTATATCTCAATTTGCTTACTAGTTTGTGTATCCTAATATTCTTCTTTTTTTTTTTAGTTTTCTTTTTGTTATTAAATGTTCTGTTTTCGATTAACCATTTATTTGACTTTAATCCGCAAAATTGCTAAAAAGTTCGGGTAGTTGATGACATCCAACGTAAAACTTTTATTTCTTTTTTGTTTGCTAATTTGATGCAACAAATACATAGTAGAAGTAAAACATAATCAATATTAAATTAAACAGAATAAAAAGTAGAACGAACATAAAGGATATTTTCTCAGAAAAAAAAAAACATAAAAAGATCCAATTGAACACGGTAAAAGCTGATAATCGTGGTCATTCAAAAGAGTAACAAAGTTGTGCTTCATCAGTCCCACTTTTAGTAATAATATATATAATTCAGTATGTTGATATATATATAAATATATTTGGGATTAATTTCTACAAACATTAGGTAGATAAGTTCAGAAACAATAGCATTAAAGCATTTGTTTTCTACCAATAGATACATTCGCACATTACTATAATTCATTAGTCCAATGAAACATGTTTTTTTGTACGCAAACTCGGATGTTTTAGTACTCTAATAATAGAAAAAGTGTAATGATAATCCGCACGAAAGAGATGGGTGATTTTATTTTTGTTTGAAAGAAAGTATACAATGTGGAGATGATAGTGTGTATATATATAAAATTTAGAATATGATGTAGATATGTATACGTTGGATAAGATGGCCACCGATTGATAGTGGAAAGACTTGGCTTTGGTCTTAATATTTAGAAACTATACTAATGGTGTCACATCCGCAAGGTTCTTAGAGAAATGTCGTCTAAACTCAAAAGACTTGGGCATTCATGTTTTTTTTTTTTTTTTCTTTGTTTGTTTCCTAAGAACAAGTAAACACTCGTTCAAACAATATAATCCAGATGAGATATAAACACACCTGACAGACAGGCCCAATTGGAAATGAGGCCCAAATTCAGTGAAAATCTCGGTGAGCAGCGAAGTCAACGAAGCTGTAGAGAGGAGCAACTGAGTCGTCTCCATACTTGTCAAACAGCTCCAGCTCCTTCTTCGCCTTAACCCTCAGCTCTTCCGCCATTTCCATTGCCCTCTCTGCTCCAAAGAAGGCCGCATAGTTCTTCTTCTTCTTCTTCTTCTTATCATCAGCATCGTCTCTGATGTCATCCACCAGCTGATAAAGCATCCCAACGGCTCTCCCGTAGCTTCTCAATCTCTCAAGCTCGTCGTCAGTGGCACCGCCCAAGAGGCCTCCGCAGACGGCTGAGCATTCCGCCATGGCTCCGAATTTCTTCTCCTGAACAAAGGAAAGAGGAAAGGGGCCTCCTTCGAGGTCAACGTACTGGCCTGCAGCCATACCGGTGGAGCCGACGGTGCGGGCAATCTCGGCGATGACTCTGAGGATGATGGGTCGGGGAACAAGGTCAGGAGGTGTGTGGGAGACAATGTGCTGGAAGCCGAGTGGGAAGAGAGCGTCACCAGCGAGAATGGCCATGTCTGCGCCGTACACTGTGTGGTTTGAGGGCTTTCCCCTGCGGACAGGATCATCGTCCATACAGGGGAGATCGTCGTGAATTAGCGAAGCCGCGTGGACCTGATCTCATTCCATTAGATTAGAGAGAGAGAGAGAGAGAGAGAGAGAGAGAGATCGGCTAACCATTTCTAGGGCACATGCGGTGGGGAAAGCGGCGAGGCGATGGCCGCCGACGAGCTCACAGGCCGCCACACACATTACAGGAGGGGCACGCTTGGCGCCTTGTGCGAGGACAGAGTATCTCATGGCCTCGTAGATCCCCGCAGGGTATTTGACCGGAATTGCTTCGTCGAGCTTCAGGTTGATCTCGGTGATTAGAGTCGTCCAATACATCCTGAGGTCGAAGTTGGAGGAGCCCGAGGAAGTGGAAGCAGACCGAATTGATGCGCCGGAGAATCCCATGGGTTTCTCCGGAGGAATGAAACAGAAGCGGGTCGCTGGAGCGCTCAACAGCATCGCGTCAGATCTATCTATCGTCTGAGAGAGAGAGAGAGAGATGATTCAAAATGCAAAACTTTTTTATCACTAAGTGTGGGACAGACACAAGTCGCATTCAGATCATGTCAGGCAGTCATAGAGATTCATAAGACAACATTACTGCATTTGCTTAGATTTACCCAAAATCGTATCTAATTCTACTTCTACACACACCTCTCTAGTCTAAAGAGTTGTGACCAAAAAAAAAACACTTTGTTTCCTCTCTCCCTTCCGCCTTCTTCCTCACAGGGCGGCCATTTTGAGCTTCTCCACTTGGGAAACGAGGGAGGAGTTCCCTTCGCAAGCCTCCTTCAACACCTCCACTCTTCTCTCTCTCTCACTCCTCTGCCTTGCTTTCGACTCTTCTTCTTCCATCGCATTTGCACACCTTTTACTATACCGCACCAGATCCACCATCATCCCCTGAAACATTGCATTCACCTTTCAGTTTACTCCTCCCGGATTGAAATCCGCAAGACAAGAGGGATCTCAAGTTACCTCACGATGCCGCTTTCTGGATAGATCTCTCACAAGAGACTTCACAATCTTATTCCGCAGGGATACTTTGTTGTTGCTTCCATCGCAGAACACTAAAAATGAAAAGTGATGCACAACAAGCGTAAAGGCTACTGATCCTCGCGCCGCTGCTCTGTCCAGAGCTCCACAAGTCCATGACTTCAGGTACGCCTCAAGGATGCCCTCGTTTTCCTGTACGTCATCAATAAACCATTTAATCTAAAGATGCCATTGTCCAACACTTTATACTGGTTTTTCTTTTGCAAATTACCTCCGCCGGTTCGAGGTAGCCTTCTGCTTCTCCCAAGCATTTGTCTAGACTCGGCAGAAGCTCAAGAACACGGGTATTGGAGAGCACAGTCCATGCCGAAAGCCGAATAGAGGGTTCCACACATTTATGCAAGTAAGTCGAGATCTGCCGGCCATACAGTACATCCCCATACGACACTGCAGCATATTGCTCCACCAGCATCTCCAGAAAAGTAGAGTAATTCTCGAAAATGTCAGATTTGAACCTCAGGAGCTCACTTTCACGGTGATTTTGTCTTGTTTCATCAAGGACCTGCCCATAGAGCTCCTGGAGAAAACTGTACAAGTTCCTAGTGTTCTTGTCTTCGATGATGTCCATTCCAACAAGCAACACGGTGGACAAAGCGTGAAACTTCCAAACCAACGGCACACTCAAAACAGGAGATAGAAGCGATCCCAACCCCGACGATGACTCAAGTCCTGCAAGAAAGAAAACTCCGGCTTTTGCGACTTCAAGCAACTCTGTGGATTCTGGTGGCCCTGCTGAGGTTTTACCACCGTGGACTGCTGAGATGGAGCTGAGAAACCAGTATGGAGGCAGGGGCATTCTCTGGTGAGCCCACTCTATGATCAGGGAGTCTGATTTTTCGTCCTGAGTTGAACAATTTGGCATTTCACCGTCCTCATGAATAGTCTCCAGACCAACTGCGCCTTTCCTTATTTCACTGACGCCATTCTCGGATTTAGATTTTTTCTTTGGGTGTAACCATCTAAGTTTGAAGTGAGAAGCGAGCACATTGCTCATACGATGATATTCCCCTTCACTACATTTCCAGTCAATCGCTATGGTTCTCTTGTTTGACTTGATACAGCAGGCCAGGTGTTCTAAAGCACGCGGTCCAAGGACATAGTCGAAGGCTTTTTCCACAAGTAAATGATCCCTTGGACCTGCAATCAAGCACATAGCTAGAGCGGAGTTCATTTTATCCATCAAGAAAACCGATCCCTGATCATTCTGCGAATCCATTTGAGAGATGTTAAGAAAGAGACTCAGAAGACCAGCATCAGCTTGTGCCAACAGAACTCTGGTTGACCAAAACCCACCACCGCTAGCTCCCCAACCGAGTCCCACCCCAGGAGCTAGTCCACCTCGTTTATGCAGCTCAATGGATTGCATGATGGGCCATTCTGATGCAAAGGAATCTCTAAAAGAGCTCCACACAGATGCTAGGTCAGTGAGAGACTCTGTCAGTATTCCCTTTGCAAGTACAGACTCATCTCTAATGGAAACGCTTCCCTGAGGAGGAGTTTTCATCTTAGATCTAGCAGATTCTATCAGAGTTTGGATGGACACGATAGTCCGTGTCAACCCACGAAGGCAACTCACAGAACCTAAAGCTAGTTCTTCATCTTGAGATTGTTCTCTTAGAAAACACAAGAAGTCCATAAAAGAGGAACACCTGAAAGAGTCTTTTCCACACCTACTTACGTCTGCGACAGAAAAAGTAAGAAGCTTGTGCTTGATGATGGTGAGGCCAATCTTTGGAACAAACTCCGGCAGCCATGGCAGAGGTTCTTCCTCTCCATGGGCGGAGATTTTCTCAAGAACTTTGGAAATTGTACGCATGACAGCCGAATACAACCACAACAGAGAAGTAGTGGACACAGAGACACTTTCAATTCCTCTCTCCCACTCGAGTAATTTGGGGGCCAATGTTATCCAGCTCAGTGCTGTATCAATCATAGGGCTAACATATCTCCAGTCCCAAGCCCCACATTCATTCCGTGGAATGTTCTGTGAGTACATACTAGGAAGTGTTCCGGCAAAAGCCTCAAGGACCAGGTAAGCCTCCTTTGACACAGAAGTAAACTCGCAGATGAGATCTTTCTCCTTGAGCTTTTCAAATGATGGGCAACTCAACCACAGACACAGAGCTGGGAATAGCTCTGGGAAACGAGATATGCAACACCCACTTTGGATACAGACCTTCCAAAATCGGAGTTGTTCAACCATCAAATCAGATGAAAGCTTGCAGTTCTGCTTCCCTAACTTCACCCATGAGTCAAGAGAGGAGGTGAACTGAAACAAATGCCAAGTGACCGCATTGAATGTCCCATTCTTCACAAACTCCATGCAAGTACTTTTGTCATACCGGGCCAACACCTTAGTGAAATTAAAATGAGAGAAAAGAAAACAAAAGGTTATAATAGCTCTAGAGATAACAAACTTGTATCATCAAGCTAATTTTGTACGAGTGGAGTAGTATTACCTTTAAGAGTCGAACAGAACTGATCTGAGAAGGAAGAACGTCCATCTTTTTGTTCAACTTGAATCTTTTCACAATTGTTTGCACAAATTTAGGATACTTTAAGATTGCAGTTGTGCATTTTGGAGAATGTCTTGCTATCGCAATAGTAACAGAAATTATGCTGTCCTCGAGCGCTGCTGTTGGTTCTGTCTGAAATCATGAACATAAAAAGTACACCAGAAACCTAAGCCACCGGTTAAGCAACAGAACGAGAATGGTTTTCCTTGCTGAGTTACACACAGGTATAAATATATAGAAAGTGATCTCACCTCCAGAAGGTGATAAATTCTTGGAAGGATATCCATTCTGACGAGACCAGCAGCGACATCTTGTCCAGCTACAAAAACATCTTTCTGGATAGTTTCTGTATCTTCTGTCCCGTCATCCACGACTTCTTCACGGAAAGGAACAATATTGGAGGGTTTAGCGCTGTACTTCCAGTAGCAACCACGGAGGAAGCCAAGATCAATCTCCGGCTTACTCCTGAACACAGAGGCCGTGAAGATGTCCTTTCCCTGTGGTCCAATGTTCTGGAAACAGAAATGGATTTCACAGCTTGAACATATAGTTTGAACTTCTATGAGGACTATAACTTCTTTGAAATGAGAAAAATTCAACTATACCTCCAAAATATCAAAGAAATTCTCATTAAGAGAACAGCTCAGTAGACACTGAATCACTTTTACACATGCTAAAACAACAGAGGTATGGTTGTCATCAAGAGCCATCCTTGAGAAGAAAAAAAGGGTATATTGATAAGAAGGAAATTTATGATATATGAGTGTTCACTTCACAAATAAGTCTCACATTACACCCATCAGGATATTACCTCAATGCTAAGACAAGCTCAGGTTCCGGTCCAAGGGCATAAGCCCAGATGGCTTCCCAATCAGTGGATTTATCTTTTTCTTCCTTTGTGTAGCCGATTCTGCTCTGACAAAGTTTGCACAAAGCTTTTTCGAGTACAGATGCAAGCAGACGCAAAGCAAGGCATCTTTGCCCTGGAATCTGACAGGTCAATACATACAAAACCAATGAGCGATGATAGAGAAAAACTGCAGTCCCAGCCTACAGATTTCTTCAGCTTAAGCCAAAATGGAAGCAAAAAGGAATTTAACCATTCTTTATCATCAGAACTAAAGTCTGCGGCAATCATACCACACTTCGTGCGAGTGCAATAGCTTCTTTGATGGTGTACCCTGCTGCCCCAGGGTCCCCCTCAGTTCTCAAGAAGTCACGTTCAACAGCAGATCCAACGCCAGACCGCTTTTCACCTGTAAATTAAACGCGTAAGAACCTTAAGAGTGTCATGAGTTTCAGTTGTATTGTTCTACTCACCAGTTTCAGCTGTCGGGTCAACATCATCTTCAACAACATTCCCGTCAAAAGAAAATCTCAACTCCCTGGCTGCCTCAACTCTCTCAGTCCACGTATCCCACGAGAAGCCTTGGGATAACACTGAATTTCGCACCACACTTGTTTCTTTTGGTATTGCTATCATTTCAGAGGCAGATGGAGCAACAGCCTGGCCCTGTCGTGAATGAATATCAGGCCTGACAAAATGACCCTCGGTTCTTAAATTCTTTGGTTCCTCGTTGGCATTGGAAACCCCCGGCACTGAATGCTTTCGCTTCTTCACTTTGTCCTGGCCTCGTTTCTTCAAAATGCTCAGTAATGCAGGGTCCATCTTCTCCAATAACTCAGCCTGTGCCTCTGCAATCTCTTCAGGTGACATTGTCTGCAACCGTGCATGGTTCTCTACATCAATTTCACTCTCAAGAGATGAAGATGCTTGTCTAGTTCCGAGTCCATTCGATCTTGAGGAAGCAACAGCAAGGGGAGGAGAGGCGTTAAAAGAAGTCTTTTTCAAAAACGTTGCTTTCTCAGAAACAATCCCAGTCTGGTCTAGTAAAGTGTTGGCTTTATCAAAGTCCAAGGGAGTAGTGGGCGCATCAGGTGAAGCAACAGACAGCGCGCTCATCTCAACCTTGTTAGGTTTCCTTGAAGTGGGTGTGGGAGAGAGCATATCTTTCCACCTGCTGAGCTCCATATCTTTCTTCTCCTTTCTTTGAAGCGGTTTAGCAAAAGCAGCAATGGAGTCTGCATTCATGAAAGGTTCTTCTTCTTCTTCTTCTTCTTCTTCCTCGTCGACATTATAGTCCTTAGGTTGTGCTCTGCTTCCCACAGGAGACCAATGCTACAAAACCAAACAAGGAGGTGAAATGTGGAGAAAATAGAAGAAGCCTTGAAGATGGAAGTTGAGAAACCTAAAAGCCCTAGAGGATTGGCTTACGGGTCCGTGAGAACGATGGCGAGCAACCGGGAAGGAAAGAAGGGTGGGTCTGGGCGGCAGCGGCCTATACTCCGGTATACCTTTCTCGACGATGCTCCCGACAAGGCTCGAAGCCGTCGCGAAGACCTTGGGATTGACTCTCCCGCTTCTTTGCTCATGCTCCATCTCCATCTCAAACCCTCGCTAATCCCTTTTTTTCTTTAATTATAACCAAAAAAATTGCAAGAGAACCCTTATATTATATATATCTTACGAAGATCAGATCAACTTCTTTTTTATTGATATTTAAACATCGAATTATACAAAGCTTCGAAATCCTTCCAGAGAAAACATTTAATAAAACAAAACAAAAAGGAATTGGAATAAGAAAACGGTGTCGCTTTATGAACAACTAGTGTTTTTGATTCTAGGCAGGAGATAGTTAGATTAATGTCTAAACTTGTTTCCTCTCTTCCATTAAGATAGCATAACAATAACAGTGTTGCTCATCGTAGTCAGACAAGATACAACTAACCATTGCTTTACATTCAACCTTAATCTCTCTCCGGCGTCACTCCTGTTACTCTTGTTGAACTCAGATTTCCGGCATACGACCATGCTTTCTCTGGTTCACCCTTGTCTCTCGTGCCATTCCTCTTGACAGTATACAGCGGCGGCGCTCTCCTCGGGCTCCTCGATGCTAGGCTTAGGGAAGGCGTTGCAAATGGGGAAGCGTAAGGAGACCCTTCCCCAGTGATGCTGAATAGGGAAAGCGATTCCGTGGCAGAGACCGATCTCCTCATGGCATCATCAACATAAAGCACGTCATCTATTCTGGCCGTTATGTTGAAGGCCATGCTCTCCATCACCCTCGAGTAACTCTCCAGAATTGATTGCCCTACATCCTGCAATACCACAAACACTAAAATCAGGTACCATCATTTCATTTTTCCAGCAAAGCTCAGAAGCTCATTCTACCTTGTTGTACTGAATCTTGTTCATGTCCAGCGTTGTCTGGGGAAGACCCGGGAAACGGATCCTCAGACTCTGCATGAGGCTCTCCGCTCTCTGCACAAGGACATCGTTTCTCTCCAGGCCTTTAACCTTGCCACCCCATGAAGACAGCTTTAGTTTCGCCTGCTTCTTGTGCCTCCTCCCATTCTTGTGTCTCCAAACGTGCACGGCAGCCTCAATCCGGTTGGCGATTTCAAGAGTCTGGTGTTCCGATGAGAGATCAAGACAGTCTAGGAGACATTCGGGTGAGAACTTGTTTGCAGTTAAGTAGTGGTAGATGCTCTCTCCAAGACATTCCTTCCCGCTCTGCAGCAAGAAAGATTAGAATCAGAAGGCATTGAGAGATAAGCTCAATCTTCACTGCATACCTTGGGCAATGTCTCCAAGTAAGGGTCAGGTATCTCCATTTCCGCGAGCACACCGCTGTTAATTGCCAGTGCAGCCTTGAGAATCTGGTTAGCAAAGTCCCGGCACTGCTGCAGTTTCTTCCTCGAGTCTTGTGACAAACCGTTAGGCGGAACCTTAGGGCAAGGCAGCCACCACTTGTCCTCCTGCCTAACGGAAGCTGGACAAGTGTAGGAATCCTTTTGACATTCTCCAAGAACAATCCCACGATCAGTATAGCAGAAGTCGGTATGGGCGAAAGCGTCAAGCATATCAATCAACATTGCATCGAGCTTCTTGAGAGCAGGGAGATTGGCATAGAGATCAGAACGAGGGCGAGTCTCCATGATCTCATAGGTTCCGCCTCCAGGGAACTGCTGAATGGAAGGAATGAGCTCAACGATGGAATCGCTAACACAGAGTAACCATTCCAGCTCTCTACGCCACATGGCCTTCTTCTGCGGAGCAAGAGGCTCAAGCCTCCATAGCTCGCCAAACACAGTCGCTGTAATGAACAATTGGTCAGATAAGAGTGATGACTAGCAAGACCATAAAAAAAATTGTCAATCCTTTACCAGAGAGATTGGTGATGGCGTTGGAGATTGCAAGCGCCGTACAAACCCCTTTACCTCCTCCGGACATGTCTTCTCCGAGAAGTAGCTTAGCGAATCTCTCCTTCATCATCTCAATTTCTATGCCCAAAATCCCAAATTACTTAAACACATGGTATCCTATTCCTAGCTAGTTCAATGTTGGAAGGGAAGGAATCTATAGTTACCGGATAAATCGCTGTCGTGTTTATCTGACTTGTCATCCCAAACCACATCTTTCCCACCGATCACCGGAAGCATAACAGGCGCCGGGAAGTAAAAGCCTCTGCCAGCGCCTCGGGGGGACGATGTCATCGAGCTTGAGGCTCCCTCGCCGTCGAAGCGGAAGCTGCTCGAACTCTCCGACTCGCTAATGTCGGCGCTGGGGCTGTAGCTTCCGCATCTCTCGGAAGAGACCTCTTCGTCTTCCTCGGAAGATAAACTCCCCATTCTCGCCAGAGATCCAACGGCTCAAAAGATCAACATCCCTTTTGGGCAGACAAGGAAGTGGATGTGATGATGGTTTGGTATATAAAGCAAAGCACAAGAGATGAGAGATTAAAAAAAAGCAAAGCACTCTACACTCTCTCTCTATACTTACATATGTGCCTGTGTCTGTGCCTGTGTCTGTGTGTATACTGTATAGTAGTGTATAGCTTCTCTTCTTCTCTCTCCACGGCGTCTACTGCGCCGTTAGGGTATGGACAGATGAGGTTGGTAACATATTAACCGTTAACTAACGGTCGCCGTTAGATATTTAAAAGGAGATCAAGTGACTTGTCCACGGCCCTTCTCATTTGAGGAGCATGCGCTCGGTTTATATCAACCGTTGGATATTTAAAAAGGAACCATCAGGATCTTCTTATATCTCTAAGCCTGACATTGTGTGGACAAGAAGCATTCCTTGTCGGATCAGACTCCCTCGTACGGTCTCAACTACGTTACACCATCTCTTACGCCACGTGGCTTAAACTTATTCGTTTGATCTTTACTACACATAGTATTCTTGCGTCATTAAAAGTAATCAGATCGTACGGCCTCGATTGCGTTGGCTAACTGGATCCTGCTGTTTTCGACAATGGTCTTTTATATTAAACGAATCTAACCCGTTGATTAATGTAGGGACTCTAGTTTATTTATTAATTAATAATCTTTGTTAATGTCACTGATTCACATGCATCGCTCAGTTGACTCTCTATTAATGTCCTCATCTTTTTCTTATAAGCCTTTTAACCTTCCAAATAAATGTTTGTTTCCTTATACTACATCGGATTTCTTTTCTTCGCTTTCCGTTGCCATGATTTTCATTCAACTAGTAGCATCGTAATTTGTAATTGCGAGATCTAAAAAATCTTTCATGCACCAACTGCACAAATATCTATTCTAATAAACATTTTAGCGTTTATTAGTGAAAAACTGAATCCATGAATAATTGGAGTGAAAAACTGAATCCATGAATATTCTAATAAACATATAGTGTTAAAGCTCAAGGTGCAACTCTTGCTTGGGCAATGAATTGCTTAGACAATTTGGGTGAAGATCTTTGAGAGTGACTCCAATAATCCGTTGCAAGCAGTAAGTGACCAAGAAGATACTAGCTTTAAGATTTTTTAGCAATGTTTTATTTACTAAGTTTTTTTAGATTGTATTATCTCCTTATGACTAAAGGCCAGCGGGTTAAACTTTAAAGGAAGAAACAACATGTATGTTATTGAGTATTAGTTTTTTTAAATGGTATGTTTGAGAAAAAAGAAGAATAATTTATAGTTTGTTTTCATCTTTTGAAGTCTGATTATTTTAATTTTAATTTTTAATTTATACTTTGGTATATAAAAAAATAATAATTGTAGTTCGTAAAACTAAGTTATTTTCTCTGTATCTAAACCACTAATTGGTTGATCCATAACCAAATAGATAATTTCAATTAAGCCTAGAAGAAAAAGTAATCGTTTCGTCTTCAACCAAAAAAAGGAGAATAAAATTTCAAAAGTACAAATATAAGTATTTTTTACGAGTTACAAAGAACGGAGCTATTTTGAAACTCTTTGGTGTTGTGTGTGTTGTTTAGAAGGTAATCTTGAGTTTTATTTGTATCAAATAGAATTAATATGATAATTAATGGTTAACTCATCCGTTGAAGATTGGTGTGATGGCAAAAGGAGCTAAGGAGTGATGATGGGTCTGTGTCTGTTGGAGGCTCGACCACACAAGAAAGCATTCTTGGGCAAAAGATATTCATCTCTGAGAGAATGAGCCGGAGAGTAAACTCGGAGGTAAAACTGTTGACCTAAGTATTGTCTGGCCCAAAACTCGCTCCTTAGATTCCACATCCCTACATTGTCCAATGCCACGTATACGGCTGTCCAAGATTCTGGATAGACCTACAACAACAAGAACCAAAAACATTTCAGCTTTGATTTGAGATCAAAGTCCAATTGGTTCTTTCTTTTTTCTTTTTTGCGTACTTGAGTAGTGGAGCGAGAAACTGCATCCCTGAGGTTATACTCTCGTCTGCTCGCATGTGACCATGTTCCTCTATCCATCCTGTGGACAACTCACATAGATCATATTAATTAATTCAGACACATTGATATATATATATATGATTCTCCTCAGAGTATATATGATTTAGCTCACCCGACAACCCAGAAGCTGTATCCATCGAGGTGGTAACTCTGGAGGATCTTCTCGCGGTTTTGAAAGACAATCTCAAGAAAGGCCCTGTGTTGTGCTCCCATCACTGCCGTGTCTAGCCTCATCCCTCCTCCTCCTCCTCTTCTCGGCTTGTCAGGGATGCTTCCCACTTTGAAAACGCCTCTTATCTTAAAGTAATCCGCCAGCTTCAGCGGAGTGTCCGCTTGCACGAACGACACGCCGTTTATGGCGTAGCGTTGCTTTCTCTTCACAAGAGCCGCCGAGCTCTCCAGTATTAAAGTCCTAGAGATCTTGATTCCACCATAATGGTACGAGCCCTGAGGGTTGGGCCTTGGCCCGGACGCAGTGAGGTTGGTCCTAATGGATCGGGCTTGTTTGATAGACCAGTCTAGTTCATCGGCAGGCTGTCCAGCAGGGATATAAGCAGAGGAGAGGCTCTGTCTAGAATTGGAGTAGTGGAGAGTGGAACTGACAAGGAGTTTCTTGGCGGCAAATCTTGTGGCAACGACAATGGAATAATCTTTGTCAGGCTGGTCCATGGTGACGAGGACAGAGTAAGACTGACCAACATGAATGTCGAGTGAGGTATACATGGACTGGACCGTGTGGGTTCCCTCGACCTCAACGAGCTTCATCTGATGGCCCACTATCTTGAAATTCAACGAGTGTTGAAGCCCCACATTCGATATCCTGAATCTGTACGTTTTACCTAATAAAATTCAAGTGATGAGAGAATGCTGCAGGTCTTCTTCGTACGTATTAGAAGAATTAGGAGTTTGAAAAACCTTTGTGGACGGTGAGAGAAGAAGAAAAGCTGACTCCATGGCCGTTGATCAAAACCGCATCAGGCAAAGGTAGCCTGTGTCCTCTATCCAAAAGGGCTTTCAAAGTCTAAAAGAATTATATATGCATGGTTACTTAGGTGTCATCATCATATGAAACTAATGAAAAAAGAATAAGTAAGAAGAGAAGGTGCACGTACCTTGTGGTCATGGTGAGAGTACCAGTCGCCGATGAGGAAGGTGAAATCTCCGGCGGGTTCAGGGAAAGGGACGGGGATGCGAGGGCGGCTGAGGATCCGGAGGCCACCAAAAGCACCGGCGGCTTTGTGAAGGGCGAGGGAAGGGAAGTAGAAGAAAGAACCGATCTGGTCTTTGACTTGGAGGGCATAACTGTAATTCTTTCCCGCTGGGATTGGACAAGTCGTCCCGTACACTCCATCTTGGTATGAATTCTTCCTCAGTTGCACTCCGTTCCTTCATTTTATATTATGTTTAATTTATTAACATGAAAAGTACTTGACGTGCTCACTAATTATTTAATTATAACAAGATTATATTTATGTACGAAGAAACGGCACATGTATGCATGCAAATTGGCTCCCTCATACCAATTACCAAACTCCAATATAACTGAAGCTTTTAACATTTTTGTTTTGATTAAAGAGAAACGCTTTCACCTAAAGGAAGTGGTAGAGAAGGGGGAATAGATACCAAGACAAGAGAAAGGGCTCGTCGAGATCATTGTGAACATTGATAATCAAATTGTCATTGGTGACTGAGTAAATCTCCGGTCCAGGAAACTGTCCATTTATTAGGATTCCCTGCATGCGTATTTGATTACATATAAGTAAACAAATTAAAACAACATGTATAAGATCGAAGCCATAATTATATTGTTGAAAATGTACCCTCTGAGGAGAGCCAAGTGGAGAAATGTTGCCGTAAGTGACCCTCCAGTCGAAAAACCGGTAGGGATCTTCAGCTTGAACAAAAGAAATGATCGTAATCATCATCGTCCAAATGCCGCCGTTTCGCCACCACCCCATACTCCCTTGATCTCTGATGAAACTTACTTTTGATAAGGAGGAGGAAGGGAAAAGCTCAAGTTATGTTTTGGAGTTTGTAGTAACCGAACAATGACTCGGTGACGTATTTAAAGTCCAATGGGAAGCTAATTCCGTGTTTTATTCAATTTGTAATATAAGGCCCCACCTACTTCTTCCTCGTTAATTAATTATTACTAGTCCATCTCGTAAGCCCCTTAATTGGCCTTTGGGAGGTGATTATTTTAATTTTTTTTATTTTTAAAATGATGCTTGTTTCATTCTCACTTATTACGTATGTTGAGGCTTCATTTCATCTTCATAATAGGAATAGTCCACAAAATGAGACTTAATGATCATGTAAGAAAAGAAAAGAAAATAGTAAGAGTAGATGAATACATAAAAGAAAGAAGAGTTGATGATTGCAGAAGGAGACAAAAAGAAAGTGTGAGATGAGTCAATTAAGCGCGTAAATGTTGATGAAGGTTCTGCTGAGTTGGATTGGAAATTCAACGGTCAAGTTGATAAACGGATTGGTAAACCTCAAGTTTGCGTCGTCCTTGAACTTTTATTAGTTTATTATTATACATACAAATTGTACAAACCCAAATGAAATGAGCTAATGATCCAATACCAATTGCATGAACGCGTGAGGAGGGAGAAAAAGAAGAAGAAGCTATGGCAGCTGGATCCAAATGTCACAGGCTGTCTTCTTCTTCCCGTGAGCCTCATTTCTCTTCACTTCCTCCTACTCCTACACTACACATACCCTCCGTGTCTGCCTTTTGACTTTTCCCCTTCTCCTCCCCCATATTAAACGGGCCTGCCTTGGGCCCTTTTTACCCAAGCCCAAACTTATTAATGTATCCAGCATAATTAGTTATTAATAATGTTTATAAAGATATTTAATGACGGTTTCATATTAATACCCTCAAGGCCTCAAGTCTTTTTAAACCCACCATTTTATTTTGGAGGGTGATTGGGAGAGAGACTTTTAAAACTTTAGGTTTTAAAATAAATATGGCTCTGATTTTGAAGGCTTTGACTTGAAAAAATAAATAAAAATTACATATTGTGGGTTTTAGAAAATAACATATACGTAGAACAAAAAATTTAAATTTAGGCTGTGAGAAAATTTAGGGATTGTGAGTGATTTTAGAAAAGCTTAAGTGTGATTGGTTATAAATAGGATTTATAAATATTTTAAAGCCTAAAACCTTAAAAGTATCTCTTCCAATCACCCTCTTGATCTGTTAATAAACAAAAACCTTCCGTTTGTACAAACACTAAAACCCTACACGGCATCCGTTAAATATAATGTTCCGGTGAAAGTCGTTAATGGAATCATTCGTAAAATTCTATACGACTTATTTAGAGTTTTCAAAATGGAAAGCTGACATGAGGAGCTGGAGAATACAAAGCCAAAGTAAAAAGGGTCTCTAATAAACTAGCTATGTTTCCTTCTTCTTCTCATCATCGTCGTCATCATGCTTGGTATGACCGGGAAGCTTCTCCTTGATCTTCTCCATAAACCCTCTCTCCTTGCCCTTGTCATGATTAGGTTTAGGTTCAGGTTCCGGCTTTCCATGGTCACCTCCGGGAAGCTTTTCCGTAAACCCTTTTTCCTTCCCATCCTCATGTTCAGGCTTGTTGGCTTGGTCATGACCTTTAGCTGCAGGAAGTTTCTCCTCTATCTTCTCCATGATGCCCTTCTTCTCCTCAGCATCTTCCTTGTTGTGACCACACGCCTTCTCCTTCTTCTTCTTCTTCTTCTTCTCCTTCGTTTCCCCATTTTCACCGGCTTCCTCGTCACTTGATGACTGGATAGTGGATACATATGACATCAGCAAACAACAACTGTTATTAACATGAATTACTATAGAGTTTAAGTACAAATGTGCATATAAGCTTACAGAGCTGTCAGAAAGGTGGATGAGTCTTTCGGCGAGAGAAGGCTTCTCCGCTTCCTTGTTTTCCTCGGAGGAAGGTACATCTTCTGGTTTCTTCTTGAGAAAATCAAACATTCCACAGCCTTTGGAAGCTGCAGCATCGGCTTCCTGCTGCCCACTAGAACGAGGATGATGATCCGCCATCTCTTAGTAAACAAGTATTCACTTTTAATTGAGTTGTGAGGACTGATGAGTTACACATAGCCCACCAACATTCTATTTATAGTAGCTCGACCTCATCACCACTCCCTCCTCTGCTTTTGTTTTCTCTTCTTTTAATTACAAGCTAATTAATACTCCTAGTAATTAGCACTAGGTTCACGTTAACCCAAGGTGTTGCCGGCAAATAGTACTAACAAGTCTACATATATCTAATGTCCATAACTTTGATCGGAACATTGTTTTGGTATAATATACTATAAAACATAGTACATGTCCGCCGACCAATGGATGGTCGGTGTGGGCGGTCCACGTTATCCAAGAGAGAGAGCAAAAGTAGAGTGTTTTAAATTGTCAGGAAATTAGAATGCTAATTGAAGTGGGCCGAATAAGACGATGGGCTTGCATATAAACAACGAGCACAAGAGGGCTATTAAATTAGCTGGGTTTGGTCATGTTCACCTCATTGGACTCCTTATCAGAGATATACTCAAAACAAAATCCCATTTAGCACTAAAGCACAGGATGGCATGAGTTGTTTCTTTGATTTTGATATGCATCGTTCAAAATTAGTAGTTGATATAGAATGTAGACAAATGTTAATGTTAGATTTTGCATAAACACCCCGATAATGAAACAAAAAAAGATAGAGAGGAAGAGTATGAAGATATTTTCACATGTCTTAATCAATGCCGTGGATGTGACAGTGTTGTTCTCACATGGATGTTTCTTGGTTACCATACTGTTGAATATTGAAGATTTCATTGCCTTTATAATCTTGTGTTCTTTATGACAAACTTACTCATAAAGGATATAAAAAGAATTAATTAATTAACGCCAGGAGAGACTAATGCTATTGCTATGCATGTAATAATTAGGTGTGTAGACTGCTTTGTTAGTGGGAATGAGATGAGTTTTCTTCTACCTAACTACCATTTGCTTTTTGAAAGTAAAAAAATGCACGCATGGATAGATTCTTGATTTTTGTCTCAAGTCATAACCAATGATACAAAGGCAAGTGATGAAAAGATAGAAAGTGAAATTGGGTTTGGCATTTGTTCTTATCTTTCCCCTCCTTCCCAAAGCCATATTCCCCTTTTTGGTTTGCTCTCTATTCTTAAATTAAATGCAATTCTTAACTTTAGCTGTGTTGGCACAGATTAGCAATGCGCGTTGATGATAATGCATATTGTTAGAATTTCTGATGATAACATTTGTTTGATTTGTTGTAATCCCATTAAAGAAGTGGAGAAAAGAAGTGATTTGATTGGTGGAAGTTTTGGTAAAAAAGAAAAGAAAAAAAAAAAGAGGATGCATTGCCGACATGTACAAGGAGAGAGAGGGAGACAGCTGTGATGCAAAGAGTCGGTGCAATGCCACATCACCCACCCATTCTTCTTACACAACTCAACTCAGTTGAAGATGTGTTCATACTTATAGACACGCCAACCTGTTGGCCTCTCTATCTATCCATCTATGACGTGACGTGTGTGTTCAGATGCTGAGCTGGCACCCACTCCCTTCAATATATATCATTCACTCTCCTTCCTCTCCTCTCTTGTTATTCGTTAATTCTCATCGCATCCTCTCTCTTTCTCGAAAATGGGAAGCTCTTTTCCCTTCCTCCTCTCACTCGCACTCGCTGTCGCTGTCGCAGTCGTCTTCCTCTTCTCCTCCTCCGTTAACGCCTGCGACCGATGTCTTCACCGCTCTAAGGCTTCTTATTTCTCCTCTGCCTCTGCTCTCTCCTGTACTCCTTCCCTCTTCCCCTCACTCTCTTTTTCTCTTTCTTTCTTCTTTTCTCATCTCTTCTTATTTGTCTTGCAGCCGGAGCTTGTTCCTATGGTTCTCTGGCTACATCTTTCTTCGCCGGTCACATTGCGGCCGCCGTGCCTTCCATCTTCAAAGACGGCGCCGGCTGCGGTGCTTGCTTCCAGGTCAGATGCATCAACCCCTCTCTCTGCACCTCCTCAGGAACCACGGTCATGGTCACCGACCTCAACCAGAGCAACCACACCGATCTCGTCCTCAGCACCAGAGCCTTCAGGGCCATGGCTAAGCCTCTTCTTGGCGCCGACAGAGATCTTCTCCGACAAGGCATTGTCGACATTCAATATCAGAGGTTCCATTCTCATCCCCTTTCCTTCTAAGTTCTGAGCATCTTGCTTTTTTCTTTCTTTCTCAATTGGTTGTAATAACAAGAAGAAAACAGAGTTCCTTGCGATTACGGAAACAAGAAGATGAAGGTGAGAGTGGAAGAATCAAGCAAAAAGCCGTACTATTTGGCCATAAAGCTCCTGTACCAAGGAGGCCAAACCGAAGTGGTAGCCATCGACATTGCTCAGGTGGGTTCTTCAAATTGGAGTTACATGAGCAGAAGCCACGGAGCCGTGTGGGTGACTGACAGACTGCCCACCGGAGCTCTGCAGTTCAGGTTCGTCGTGACGGCTGGCTACGACGGCAAAATCGTTTGGTCGCAGATGGCTCTTCCGGCCAACTGGGAGGCTGGCAAGATCTATGACTCCGGCGTGCAGATCACCGACATTGCTCAGGAAGGCTGTGATCCATGCGACGATCACATCTGGAACTGACTTTACTCTCCACCACTCTTAACTCTTCTTTTTCTTTTAAAGAAGCACTAGAGCCTTGTATGTGTAATCAGGCATTCGTTGTTATTACTATTACTAGTAACTGAGGAGATTCTACAAGAATCAAAACAAGAGAAGTAAGAAACATAAGGGATATATGTATGTACAAAAGGAGGTCTATATATGTACACCATTCATTCTTTCTATCCGTAACCTTGCAACAACTTAAAATGACATTACATTTTGTTTTTCAACGAATTTCTCTATTGGAAAAGAATGCTGTTTCGTCCATAAAGCGAGGTTTAGCAAACGACAACAAAAAGGGAGGAGATTTAGTCTGAGTAGATCTCTTCATCAACTTCTGATTGATCCAGATCGCTTCTAGTGATTATGGGAGCATTGCCAATGTCCGAGTACTCTAATGAATCTTGCTCATCCTCTTTCAGATGTTTTTCTCCTTCCGAGTTTCGACAAATGCAGGAGGTTGGGTTCTCATGGAACTCGCCCTCTCCTGCTTTCATTTCATCTGGTTCCCCCATGAACCCTGTCTGGTATCTCCGGACCTTGGATGAGAACTCATCCCATGTCATGTTGTGTCTGTTTGTGAAGAGTTTGTAGAGTTTCTTGGCGTTTGGACGGATGGTTACTTTGTGTCCCAAGTATCTCCTGCACACAAAAAACATTTGAATTATTAGGAAAAGAGAGTGAACAAGTGATGTTAAGAGACACAACTGAATACCTTCTTCCAGCTAAGATTCTAGCCATGTTGCCGTTGTTGTTGGTGACAAATGCGTCGCTCTCATCGCATACGATGAAGTCAAGAGCAGCCATGCGTGACGAGAAGTGCGCAAAGGGAGCCAATTCTTTCTTGGAGGTTAAGGTCTCTTTTGTATGGAGATTTGGAAACAGAGCTCTCAATGGAGCCAGTGTATCCTCCCCTCCGTATACCTCGCCTGACGCAACGTACAAGTGAACGTCTCTCCCGAAACCTAAGCCTCTGAGCATCAGACCAATCTCCTCTGGCGTCAGGGGACATCTCCCGTGCTGCCGTACCTTGTCGGGGTTTGCCGCCTGCACATTGCAATTTGCAAACAGTGTTAAAACAAAGAGTTGCTATACTTTATCTGTGGTAATCAAAGCAAGCATGCTCACATGTAATGTTTTCCACCTTTTCCTCATAGCTCCGAGTTCAAGTCTCTCTTTCTGACCTCCCCCGTAATAGCATCCGGAGAAGGCCAGCATATCAGGTTCGAACCTAGAACCAACATGAAGCATTGATTAGCCATGTTCCTTTATAAAGATAGAGGAGGAATTTGTCATGTGTGGTACCTGAGATGAAGGGCAACGAAGTGTTTGGCTTTTTTTCTCATTCGGTCAACCAACATTTGGCCCATCCTGTTGATAGACTCTGTATATCTCAGCGCATGGTAGTTCACTCTGCACCTCAGCTTCTGTAGCTCTGTATCCAGCTTGTTGGACAGCCTGTAATCGAATTTGGAGAGTTGTACAACCTGCAGATGATGAGATGAGCATACAGCATACTCATATATATATATATAAGGCCAACTTAGTTTTGGAGTAAAACTGAGTGAGCGAGTGACTGACATGCTTCTTATTGAGAAGGGGCAAAACACGCTGCAGGTAGCAAGAGGGTGTGCACTTCCTAGGGACACGCATGGAGTGAAGGCCAACGAGTCTTGACTCTTCTTCTTTAGGAAGCTCCTTGATGATCTTGACATCTTTTGAGAGATGCGAAATGAACCTGTCAACGTCAAAGATCTCTTCAAAGTTGCTGCACCATACAAAGTTTGTGTTAGAGACAAGTGCCAACAAAACAAAACATGTCCTGAATAGAGAGGAACAGGACAGGACCTGGTGTCCTTCCAGTATGATTTCTGGTCCAGTTTAGGGACCACAAGAGTGGCGTTTAGAATGTAGGCCGCAACAACGGCATCTATTATCTGCACTAGACAAAATCAGAAAGAAAGCGGCATAACATGAATCAATCACAAGAAACTCACCCCTGTACGCTGTTGGTTTAACCCTCCGCTTGTGGCGATGAGTAAATATCGATGTGTTTGACTTGTCTTATCCGAAACTGCCACCATTGCAATAAGGAAAGGAAATCAGTTGAGGAAATGAAAGCGGGTCAAAATGATGAAAGGGTACCTTGAAAGGTGTCAGTGGCATTGCTGCAGCCATAGTAGAAGTTGGACAATCTCGAGCTCCATAACTGGCGATCCGATCTTCCACCATTTTCCTGAGATTACACAAGACAAATGTGATCAGAAGAAGGTCTTTGAAAAACCCGGAATGTATGAAATGATGAGAGTTTTACGTACGGGGACAAGAAACTGCGTGGTGGGATCTGGATTGGGTTCCAGGGCCACTTGATTGTTCCTCTAAGAAACAAGAAAACAAAAGAGAGAAATGAATAAGTAAGGGTAAAGAAACGTTGAAATGAATGTAAAGGAAACGTACGCGTAGTGGCGAGCGATGATGGATGACGGGAGGAGGAGAAAGGAAAGAAAAAGAGAAGAGGAGGAGGAGGAGCAGACAGCCGGAGACGGCAGAGACCAGCGGAAACAGACGGTGGCGCCGGCGAAGGAGAAGCAGTAACTGGTGGCGGATTCCGGCGATGACCAGCTTTTTCTTGTCGGGTTCAGCGCCATAATCCCTTTTCTTCAACTTCAAATTTAAAGACGCCATCAAGACAGACAGACAGACAGACAGAGAGACGAGAGAGACACAAGACAAGGTAGGAGGGAGACTACAAAGAATAAGAAGAAAACAAGAGAAATGGGAAGGAGAGTGTGCAAAACGACGACGAGGGGGAGGAGGAGGAAGAAGACGCCATTTCGAGGAGAAGTTGGTTGCCTTGCCGAGAGAGGAACTATGGACAGACTCCAAACTAATCCCAAACAAACACAAACACAAAAATATTATGGTTTTTGGGGTTTTTCTCCTTTGCCTCCTCACCAACCTTACCGAATCTCCCGCTCTCTCCCTTCTCTAATTTTATTATTTATTAGCTGTTTCATCATCTCCTTTTTAGATTCTCATCTCCATTCTATTTTGTTGAAATCGTCGTATTCTTTTTATTTTTAGTTCCAAAAACAAACTTATCCTATCAAGATTTTGTTTTTGTTTTTGTTTTTAAGAGAAAGATTGAAGTCAAACAAACAAAAGCTAATATTAGAAAGCTGTGTGTTTGAGTCAATACCATAACATATCAAATACGTGATGGCATGTAAGGATGAAAACAGAGAAGTAAAAGTCTTTTGATTTGAATGAATCAATCAGGTCATATATTCAAATATATAAATTAACGCAAAATGCATCATCATCTCCTGTGCGCGCAAATGTTACATTGGGGAGAACCGAATAATAATAAGAGTAACCTATAAATAACCTGACATTTTAAGGGGCCTTAATGGGCTTATTTAGAGTGGGTTTTAATAGGCCCATCTACCAAAACAAAAACCGCCTTAGCTCCTCCTGCAACGGTTAACCCCTCCCTCCCTCCTCAAGTCTCTCAGCCTTGCCGACTCCGTGAGTTTCTCGACTACTTATTCCTCCTTGAAATCTTTTTTCTCTGTAAAGTTTGGGGTTTCGTAGATGTAGGATGGAGTCCACTGCTAGATTAGTGGGTGGGAAGCAAGTTTCGCTGCCCTTCACAAAGCATAGCTTGTCCAAACTGAAAAGGCAAGGAAATTTTCTACCTTTATGTGGGACTGGGGTAAATAAACTTTCTGGGCCCCAAAAACGCGCCCTTCACAGCAGCAATCCACACTCGACGTCTCCTTTTGTGACTCGTCGGAAGAGCCAGATTAACCCTGACTGTGGTGTTGTCAACTTTGGGGAAGAAGATGACTCTACCGATTCACTCGAGAAACTCCTGTAAGGCTCTTGAGGTGTTGCGTTATCCCTTTAATTCTCTTCCTGCATCTAGCTGCACAGTTCTTGCCTATGTAATGCTGCTTTGATCTCTCTCCTTCTAGGGAGGTGAATGGTGTTCACACTGGAAACTCACGTCCTGTGGATGTCAAACGAGAATTCGTCATGCTCTCTCTTCCGGCCATTGCTGGACAGGCTATAGATCCTTTGACGCAGCTCATGGAGACTGCGTACATTGGAAGGCTCGGTATTTTTTGCTTTGCTTGTCGTGAGTTACAATTTGCCATGGAAGAGTTAGTTTTGAGGGTTTTAAGGATTCCTTTTCTCGAGTATGCAGGATCTGTAGAGTTGGGTTCGGCTGCCGTTTCCATGTCCATCTTTAATACCATATCAAAGCTCTTCAACATTCCACTCCTCAGCGTTGCCACTTCTTTTGTCGCTGAAGATATTGCAAAGGTTGCCGCTGAAGATTTCGCCTCAGGTTCACTTCAATAATAGCATTTTTAGTTCTCAGATTTTCCTAGCCTTATATCTATTTGAATGGATTTACAGAGGATAGTCATAGTGACATACCTTCTCAAGGTTTAGCAGAAAGGAAACAGTTATCTTCAGTGTCAACAGCGCTAGTGTTAGCCATTGGAATTGGCATCTTCGAGGCACTGGCTTTGTCTTTGGCATCTGGACCTTTTTTAAGGTTAATGGGTGTACAATCTGTAAGTTTGGTCCAAATAGAGCTTATCATCTACTATGTATTGAGGTTCCCTGAGAAATCTATGCTGATAAATGCATGTTCGGTCTCAGATGTCAGAGATGTTCATCCCTGCGCGGCAGTTTCTTGTCCTGAGGGCGCTTGGTGCTCCTGCTTACGTGGTTTCTTTAGCTCTTCAGGGCATTTTCCGTGGATTCAAGGATACAAAAACTCCAGTCTACTGTTTAGGTTAGCATTCTTTGAGATTTTTGACATAGTCCAAAAACATTCAGTTATTTCTGTACTTCTATATTTCCATTGCTTCACTCATTCCCTGATTTTCGTAATGCAGGTATTGGTAATTTTCTGGCCGTATTTCTGTTCCCTTTGTTTATTTACCAGTTCAGGATGGGTGTAGCTGGGGCAGCAATCTCTAGCGTCATATCCCAGTATGTATCTGTAGATTTTTCTTCTTCTTCTTCTTCAGCTGTTCTCCTTTTCTCAACCTTGCAGAATGGTGCTAAACCCGTTTTATCTGATTCTCAGGTACACTGTTGCCATTTTAATGATTATGCTTTTGAACAAAAGAGTTATACTGCTTCCTCCAAAGATGGGATCACTAAAGTTTGGTGATTACCTAAAATCTGGTATGCAGGCAACAGTCTCTCAGTTATGGGATTTACGGATGTAATCTGCTTGCTCTTAACACCCGAAATATGTTAGAGTCTCATATAGTTTATGAAATTTCTTAGGCGTTAAGTGATCTGTGGACAACAGTTTCACATTTCCAAAACTTATTTATTTCCTCACTGGCTCTCTCTAGTCTGTACATGGTACTCTTACAAATTGCTGAAGTATATTGTGATTTGGAGGCAATAGAAACCGTAGATCTAGTCAACATGGAATAGACGTGTAAGTATATACGCTTTAAACCTTCCACTTGATTTATAGGGGGGTTTGTTCTTGGAAGGACTCTGTCAGTGCTCATTACCATGACTGTTGCCACGTCAATGGCAGCTCGTCAAGGAGCTTTTGCAATGGCAGCACATCAGATATGCATGCAAGTGTGGTTAGCGGTATCTATGCTTACTGATGCACTAGCTTCATCTGGACAGGTATTAGATTCTCAGCTTGGTTTTCATACCTAGAGATTTTGGCTATAACTTTCCTTGTTTATCTGGTATTAAATGTATACTAAAATCACTGAGATAGTTGTGACTTGTGAGGGATGGTATTAAGACTCGTGTTCTGTTGATCAGGCCTTAATCGCAAGTTCTGCGTCCAAAAGAGACTTTGACGGTGTGAAAGAGGTTACTACTTTTGTTCTGAAGGTCTGAGCTTACTTCCTTTTTCACAGTTCATATTCACTTCTTTCCATTAAATTTTGCAACGATGAATCGTGTTTACCTTGAGGAAATTGGCGAGAAAGGACAAATATGTAGGAATGCTTCACGGTACATAGTTGAGATTGAAATATGTTTGTTATAGAGAGAGATGTAATGTGTTTAGTGTTGTACAGATAGGAGTGGTGACAGGCATTGCGCTGGCTATTGTGTTGGGGATGTCATTCAGTTCAATAGCTGGGTTGTTTTCTAAAGACCCTGAAGTTCTGCGGATTGCGAGAAAGGGTGTATTGGTAAGTGATGTATTTACATAATTAAGTGGGTTGAGGTTTGGTCACCATGTACTCATGTAACATGTATACAGTTTGTAGCGGCAACTCAACCAATTACAGCGCTAGCATTTATCTTTGATGGACTGCACTATGGCATGTCAGACTTCCCCTATGCAGCTTGCTCGATGATGGTGGTGGGAGGAATATCATCAGCGTTCATGCTGTATGCACCGGCAGGGTTGGGGCTAAGTGGAGTGTGGGTGGGGTTGAGTATGTTCATGGGGTTGCGGATGGTGGCTGGATTCAGCAGGTAAACAAAGAGATTTGATTCAAAAGTGTATATATATTTTTTTTTGTTTTTCTGGTATAAAGCTCTCAAGTGTGTGGTTTGACGAATTTTAGGTTAGTGTGGAAGAAGGGTCCATGGTGGTTCATGCATACAAGTCACAAGGTACTTAGTCTCCTTGTCTTCTTCATGTTCTATTTTGCCTCCAAGGATTTTCTTGTTAACTCTGTTTCCTATTTATATGGCAGCAGCGTCTTGCTTAAAGCTGAGAGACGTGCCCATCGTCAACTTGTTACATATTATTACTACATTCTACTTATTAGCTTTGTTTGTTAGACACTCATTGTTGGATTTCGTCCTTGTCATGTTATAACTAGTTGTGAAATTTCGGTTAAAAATTAGGCAATATGCAGTTGACTAAGATGTGTCAATACTCGTATACATTTTTGATGTATTTCAGTCGGTCAACAACTTGCAGTCACAGAAACAATCTATCATGTCTTGAATGGCTGTACGATGGCTGGACAGGTAGTAGTCTTGGCAAACATCCCGTGCCCTCCCAATGGTTATCTTCTGCGAGTTACTTGGGATGTAGAATTGCCGGCAGCCATGAGAGATGCAATTCCCTCCACTGTTTTGGCCGGGAAAAATGATGATCTTCGGTTGTTAGGGGGCCAAGGCGCAAGACGAGGCTGGATGTTAACAAAAAGCCTATGGCAGAGTTGTGATGTGCGGTTTCATAGTCGTGTGATGCTTTCGTTCCCTCCTCATCTCGTGTTACGGCAGAGTTGCAGTGCGTCCTATGTATGGACACTCCATCTGTTTTTTTACTCACCTCTCTTTCTACTGTATTTACTTAGTGGAAGTTGACCAAAAAAAAATACAGATGTTTTTAGAAAAAATACATTTGTTCCCTAATTTAATACTATTAATTATAAAATTGTTACATTATTTCATTTAAATATCAAAAAAAAAAAAAAAAAA
>OVAY01000027.1:74052-135043 GCA_900406395.1 Kernera saxatilis
AAAAAAAAAAAAAAAAAAATATATATATATATATATATATATATATATATGTATATATATATTTGGGTAAAAGGACAATTTTGACATTAATCCTTTATTAGGGAAAAGGGAAAAGGGAAGATATTAATCCTTTATTTTATAGAGAAAAAGATTTTATTACAAGATCCTTATTTTATTGGCCAAGCTTGTCTCGTCTTGTCGAGAGAGAAAAAGAGAGAGAGATGGAGCCGTCGGCGTCGTTCGTAGGCAACAGATATTGGGTCCTTAGACACGGCAAGAGCATTCCCAACGAGAGGGGCCTCATCGTCTCTTCCATGGTTGTTTCTCTGCTTCTTCTTCTTCCTCCTTCAAATTTAATCGTCGCTTATGAATTTTATTGATGGAATTGTAGGAAAATGGTGTGCTCCCCGAGTACCAATTAGCGCCTGATGGTGTCGCTCAGGCTCAGCTGGCTGGCCAATTGTTCCTCAAGGTTTTCATCTTTATTTCCGTCTCACAACTCTCAAGTCTTCTTCTTTCATCTTTCATCAAATCTTGTGTCTCTGTGCAGACCCTCCAGGAATGTGACATACCGCTGGACAAGGTCCGCATTTGCTACTCCCCCTTCTCCAGAACCACTCACACCGCTAGGGTTGTCGCTCAGGTCCTCGATCTCCCTTTCGCTGCTCCTCAATGCATGGTACAAACGCTCTCTAACCCCTGTGCCACCTACGTTTGCACAAACTTTGTTTTTTCTCTCTAAGCTCGTTTAACTGAAGGTGTTTAATTGCTCACCAGATGATGGAAGCTCTGCGAGAACGCTATTTTGGACCTACATTTGAACTCAAGTCACATGACAAAGTGCGTGGTTATAGTCAATGGTTAACTTACTTACTTCCCTAGGATGTGTGCATACAAACGGAGACTCGAGAGTGACATACCTGTCTTTTCTGATTGCCACAGTACCAAGAGATATGGGCTCTTGATGAGAAAGATCCATTTATGAGACCAGAAGGAGGTGAAAGTGCTGATGATGTTGTATCCAGACTTATCACTGCCATGGAATCCATGGAAGCAGAATATCAAAGGTATAATGCTTGCATCCATTTCTTCTGCACCCAACTTAAAGGAAAAGTTTTTTGTTCATTGTACATGTCCCGTAGGTGCGCAATTCTGGTGGTGAGTCATGGAGATCCTCTGCAGATGTTGCAGAACGTTTTCCATTCAGCCATGCAGCAGAGAGGAGATGGTCTGGCAGAGAGGATTCAGACGACCAGAGTTGCCTCTGTTTTGTCACAGCACCGCAAGTTTGCTTTGCTCACTGGGGAACTCCGACCCCTCGTCTGATTGGCAACATCTCTGCATATGAAATAAAAGTTTTCAACTTTGGCATGAATTCTTGTCAGCTCCTATCTGCCAATTGCTTGACTTGGAATAGCTATTATATTATGACATCATTTAGTTAGAAAGACAAAGCGAACATGAAGGTTTATTTTCTTCTTCTATAATAAAAAAAAAATCATGCTCCTTTATGTTATGTATCTTCCAAATCTGTACACAGATATTCAATATTTAACGGCTTCTAGGTGATCATCCTCGTCTGCGAAACTCCTGCGCTTTGAAGAGAAAAATGTGGAACAAACTGAGATCTCTCTCAGATGTATATGAGAACCTCCTTGAATGTTAATCTTTCGTGATCCATCTCCGACCCCTTACTTCAAATCCACTATAAGCTTGATCACTACTGCTCTCTCCCCCGCTTTCGGCACTCGTGTATCCCGATTTACGCCGGTGCTTTTTGGTCCTTGTAACACCGCTATCACTAAAACTCCCATTTAAAAGCGGATCATCGATCCCACGAATCACTCGCCGACTAGATGATGACATGCAACTGTCATCCTTAACTCTTCTCTTGTCCTTGTCATGTTTCTTTATGTTCTGGGAGATCTTGTGCAGTTTCTCATTGAACTTTGTGATGCTCTTTTCCATAGGCTCCACTGCTTGAGTCACTGTGAACCTCACGTCTTTAACAATCTACAACATATAACCTCTTTGTGATCAGAGACTCTTCCATCAGATAATAATTTATTTATGGGTGTAAGAATTAGAAGATAGACTCACGTATTCACCCCCACCAACGAAAACATCTCTCATGCTTTCTTTGATGGTCATACCGCTTCTGATATCAACGTCAGGATGTGGAAGGCGGACCTTAGTTGGTCTCTCACTGTCCCTAATCTCATCTGGATCAATAGGACAGTCGACAGATGCATAGTCCCCGAGAACTGAAACAGATCCAGTAAAGCGGTCTCCCATTAGACCGTAAGGTTTTGCTGGGAATACATACAGGTGAACAACGGAAGCAATACCCATCTGCACTGGACCAACACAAGTGTTAAAAAACGAAGAATCTTTTAGCACTCGTACACAAAGGTCACATGATGTTTATTTCATTTAACAGAAGACATCTACCTCTATGCAAATGATGAAATCTTGCACACTAGTCTTCAACTGCAAGCTCTGTGCAATGGAACTTTTGAACAAACCGAGGGAAGAGAGAAGAGCAATGGCAACACCTTGCCACCAAGTCAGAAACACGATCGACTTGAATGTTAGAAATTTGGCCAGCGGCTTTATGTGCGCAAGCTCATCTTTTGTTGCACCATAGAACTGAACCAGACAGTATAATGCCCATGACTGACTAAAATTTAGAACAACTGCCAAATAAGGGTACCTACAAAAAACACATGCAAAACAGTGGGTAAGATGCCATATCATAGTCCATCATAGATGAAACTGAATCTTGTTTCTTAAGGCTGAATCTTTATATTTCTCCATTGTTATAGCACTGTGCTTGTCAAAATTGCCTCAACGTACCCACATCCCCATTTAAACTCTCCTTCACAGTACACACCGAACGCTTCAAGAATCAGGGCTGTGAGGGCAGTCAGAGACTTTATTATCATCTGCCAAAGGAGAGAAATAGTTTACTTCCACCTCAAAGACAAGACTTTTGGAGTAAGAGAAACAGGATGATACACCAAACATTTGTGGGAAACATACATATTGAACAATACCAAACTTAACAACTCGATAAAACCAGTGACTGAGCCTCCACGGTTTTAAGAAAAAATTCATAGGAAAAGGATGTTTTATTGTTCCCTTTTCATCATTGTGATCTAAGAGTGGCGCCTTAAAGCTCTTACGCCCCTGTCTTTCCATAAACTCAATGGTCCTTTCTTCCCCACCTGATAAAAGAAGTTAAGAATTAGCATGGCAAGAGAATCAATTTAGAACAAAAGCACAAGGGAAAATAATTGCGACCATCCTCGCTTCCCAAGAATCATAATATGAGCATCAAAGACATGACAACGCCTGCAATTTCTACAAGATACGGAACCTAATCAATACTAGAGAAATGTCTTAACACCAAGACGATAGCCACATATAAGCGTAAAGCTATTGAGAACTTGCATAGATAACCAACAGGTTCCAAACTAGTGTCACATAAAGTCACCTAGAACCTGACAAATACTCATGAATAACACATAAGAAAATTATTTACACACTCGATAGATGACTGAAAATAGTAGCACAAACAAAGTCAAAACTCCCAGCAGCCATAATCGGAAACAACATGAAAGTAGACCTTGTTAGTTCCTTGGGGCAAGAGAAGAGAAAATGACATAGGAATCAGTCAAAATGGTCATACCTAAGCACGCAACAAGGTATCTACCAAAACAGTACATGGCAAAGGATTCGTAGCAGTCTCGTAGAATCCCACAATCAACGCTGATGGATGGTTTGACAAGTGAGGCAAACTGTTGAAACAAACACAGTCAGGATCGACATCTTAGTGGAACAAATTCAGAATCCCTTGATGAGTAAATATTCAATGAGATTACAGAATTATCAGTTAAATATGAGAGGCTTAGATCCCAGATTATCAAAACCTGATTTTCCTATGACTAAAGTTACTCACCGACTCTATTGAATAGCAAGGGACCATGAGGATGACTCCGATCAAAAACATTTGCTCCTGAGAGAGGCGAAAACAAGATAATATATGTAAATAAAAAACCCAAGAATGGCAGGGGAAAGCTGAGGTGTAGAGAGAAACCTCAGGGTTCTTGTAAGTAGAAAGGTGATCGAAGACTAGATACATGGAAAGGGAGAGCGTGAGAACCAAAAATGCACCGGCCATAAAGCTTGCCCATGCGGGAGCCGAGTAAGTAAGGAGATGGTAATACTTTGATATATCCATCACCTAATAAGCTGAATTGGGGCTTCAACTATGCAATCATCAGGCTCGAGACCTGAACAATTCAGTGGTAAAAACCCTAGCAGCGAGTGATTAGACTGGATCCACCTAAACAGGCGAATTGAACAATGATCGGAGACGACTACCTAATGGCGAAAGGCAATCTGATAGGAGGAAACCTGAAAAGTGAAGGAATTTATCAGACCTCTCACGCCTGCAGCATCAGAGGAGGAGATGAGAGAAGAGAAAGCAAAGACAGAGACAAAAGAGATTACCTTTTTCATCTACCATGGTCAATCAAAAACTCCAAAACAAAAACGGCATGCATTTCTACCGTTAAATACTAAAACGGCATGCATTTCTACCGTTAAATACTAAAACGGCAAACAACCTCGAGAATACGACTCGTCGTCATCTTCCTCGACTGCCTCGTGGGATGTAGGTAGCTTGCTTGCTTTACCCTCCAATTCTAATTCTGATTCTCTATTTAGTCAAATCTCTTTGCAACTACTCAAACCAACTTCTTCAGAGACAGACATGGCGATCTCTCTCAAGCTGCTTGCAGCTCTTCTCCTTTTACAGGCAAAAAAAAAAAATTTCACTTCATTTTCTGTCTTGTCCTTGCCTAGCATAGCATCTTGGGAAATTTTCCCCTTTTTCTTCTGTTTTCTGCCAATTGCATCTAATTTGTGTGCCTCTAATTAGTCCTTTGCTTAAAAGTGGCACTCTTGAATCTTGAGAACTTGTATGATGCTACTTCTTTTCACGTTCTGTGAAACACTTGTTCACATCTATTGAAAGGTTTTCGCCTGTGATGTTGCAGGTGATAACTTTCTCAGTTTTAGCCAGCGCAGAGCTGATCAGCCCGCTAAATGTACTCAACACCCACTCTGCACCAAGGTAAATGCCTTATTGCTCAATCTCGTATTAACCTGTGCCTAACACTAGTGCCTTCATTTCTCTTTTCGCCCCTAAATTTGTATTTGTGCTGGACAGTAATAGACATTCAAATGATTACTGCGCAATGTATGATATTTGTGGAGAACGCAGTGACGGGAAAGTCCTTAACTGTCCTTATGCTTCGCCATCCATAAAGGTATACAAGTTTTCAGATTAGGAACAAGAACCATTAGGTTCCTTTTTTTTTTTTTGCTTCTGCATGTCTGAGTGAGTTCGTTTCTGCAGCCTGATGAACTGTTTTCTGCCAAAATACAAAGTCTGTGTCCAACCATAAGTGGGAAAGTCTGTTGTACAGAGACTCAATTTGACACTTTGAGGTCTCAAGTTCAACAGGTGAGATTTTTCTTTCTTATGACATCTGAAAGAGAACAAAGATGGATCACTACGCAAAAAGAAAGCTCTTGATAACGCTTTTTATTTTGTGATTTTTCACGAGTACAATTTTTTGTTTTTTCTTCTTTCTCTTCATACTTTCTTGATAACTCTATGATTCCTGCAACTAGACAACTTTTTCTTCTCTCGTTCTCTCATTCTGTTGTTTCTTGCTATAATCATCTCTTCTTATCTTTCTAATAGAGCTGGCCATTTACTAGTTCTCCGTTGATGCAATCTATTTTAGGCTGTCCCGTTTCTTGTGGGTTGTCCTGCATGCTTAAGGAACTTCTTAAACCTGTTCTGCGAGCTCTCGTGCTCTCCCAATCAGTCTCTTTTCATCAATGTCACTTCTGTTGCTGAGGTTAGCTTCCATTCACGTGATGAGTTCAACTTTTGACGGTTACTTGAGACCAGTTAATATGGTTAATAACACTAGCATTGATCATACTTTTGGGATTTGTTCTAGGTGAGTGGAAATTTGACAGTGGATGGTATAGACTATCACATAACTGATACGTTTGGAGAAGGGCTTTACGAGTCCTGTAAAGAGGTGAAATTTGGAACTATGAACACACGTGCCATAAACTTTATTGGTGGTGGTGCTCAAAACTTCAGAGGTGCTCTGCAGTCTGTTTCAAAGCCTTTTAAACACGTTTCATCCTTGTTTCAAAATTCCATATTTCATCTTTAGTTCTGCTTTTTTCAGAGTGGTTTGCGTTTATTGGTCAGAAAGCACCACCTGGCTTCCCTGGTTCACCATATGCAATAAATTTCAAATCAAGTAGCCCTGAGTCATCTGCAATGGTGCCAATGAACTTATCTACTTATTCATGTGGTGATACATCACTTGGATGCTCTTGTGGTGATTGTCCTTCATCACCCGCTTGCTCAAGTCCTGAACCCCTGCCGCCCTGTGAGGAAGACTCTTGCTCATTTAGAATCGGTCCTCTTAAGGTGTGGGTTATGAAATATACATTGAGAACGTTAATGAGTTGGTATGGCCTTGGATTTGATTGTATTGATTTATATATTCAGGTTAGATGCATTGAGTTATCAATGGTACTCGTATACATCTTGCTGGTGTCTTGCTTCTTCGGATGGGCTGCTTTAAATCGAAGAAGAGATATAATACAGCCTAGTGGTAGCTCAGAGCCACTATTGCATCCTGTGGAAGGAGATGGAATTAATAGTGAACTGAAGGAAAGCACACTTGGTGTCAAGGTATATCAATGTGTTGGCTAGAACTTGTAGTTAATCTGTGTATATGTATATAGCATATAATATAAATATATACGCATATGTATGCTGAACTATCCTTGAAGATTCAAGCTGATTGATCATTCTCTGTTTAGAGAAAAGAACTAGTTGATCACTTGACTTCTATCTCTTAGGTGAAAAGACATGCTCACCTCTCTCCTGTTCAGAGTTACATGGCAAAATTTTACCGGTAAATCCCCAGGATTTTGTATCTGTTGTCTATATTTTGCCCACAAGGTATCTCTACAATAAGAAAAACCAGAAACTGATGAGATGAAAATGTAATCTTTTCCAATTGTTTGCCTCAGAACATACGGGTCATGGATTGCTAGAAATCCATCTCTTGTTCTTTTCACGTCGGTGGCTATTGTTCTTGCACTTAGTTCAGGTCTCTTTCATTTTAAGGTGGAGACACGGCCAGAAAAGGTATGTATAAGCTCTGCCAGGACCATAGTTATAGGAACTCTTTATGACATGGATTCAGCATCGAGGCCACTGCAAAAGCTGGTATGATTGTTTTTCTATGTTTTGTAGCTGTGGGTAGGTCCTGAAAGCAAAGCAGCCGAAGAGAAAAAGTTCTTTGATAGCCACCTTTCGCCATTCTACAGAATCGAGCAGGTAGGTTTCTATATTTGGCTTCGTCTCTTTATATTCCAATTTATTATTCACAATAGATAACCTTTGTTCACGGTTTCTTTGTGTGGCATGACAGCTTATCTTGGCCACTGTTCCTGATCCCAAAAGTGGCAGGGCGCCTAGTATTGTGACAGAGGAAAATATTCTTTTGCTTTTTGACGTACAAGAAAAGGTAATTAAAAAAATGGCTTCTAATCATTTAATGGTTGTCTAAGTGAGTTCTAAATCATTTTATATTAGTGTCACCGTTTATTTCTTCTGTTACTTTTGATTTTTTTTCCCCTCCAAATATCACAGGTCGATCAAATTCGTGGAAATTATTCAGGTTCAAAGGTCTCTCTGACTGACATTTGCTTGAAGCCATTGGGAGAGGATTGCGCGACTCAGAGTATTCTTCAGGTTTAGATTTTCCAAGCTCGTAAAATTCTCAACGGTTTTAATATTTTGTGTAACTTGTCATTGTTTAGATACACAGAGTACCTCCGTTTGTTTTTCTCAATTCTTAGATATATCAAAATTCGTCTTGCACCCTGACATCTCTTTTTGAATTACATTTTCAGTATTTCAAGATGGACTCTGGAACTTTTGACGAATATGGAGGAGTTGAGCATGCTGAGTATTGTTTCCAGGTTCAATTTTTGTTCAGTATCTAGCACGTAGCCAACTCTCGGGAAAGATGAGGGATTTGAGTCATTCACTTCGTACATACACTGTTGAATGTCTGCCCTCTTGATTAGTGATTGAATACTGTTTTCTGATATCCTCTATCTTCAACCTCCAGCATTACACGTCATCAGAGATGTGTTTGAGCGCTTTTCAGGCGCCTGTTGATCCTAGTGCAGTGTTGGGAGGATTCTCGGGGAATAACTATTCGGAGGTAATGGCTGTGGAACTCGCTTGCTCAGAACCTTTTGGTTGTTATTCTGACCTTAAATGAAACTGTATTTTCAGGCTACTGCGTTTGTTGTAACATACCCAGTTAACAATGCCGTTGGTGATTCAAGCAACGAGAACGCAAGGGCAGTAGCATGGGAAAAATCGTTCATTGAATTAGCAAAGGTTTTCCCTGTTTAAAAATTGTCCTTTTTTCTTCTCCAGAGCTTAACATTTTAGATCTTTAATTTTTCAAAAAAGTGATACGGTTGTCTTAATTGTTTTTTATTTTTTACTTACACTTGCCAGGAGGAGCTGCAAGCTATGGTGCGCTCCAAGAATTTGACTCTTTCTTTTTCATCCGAAAGCTCAATAGAGGAAGAGCTGAAAAGAGAAAGCACTGCTGATGTTATAACAATAGCTGTACGATAACAGATATCTTTGAAAGTTATCTCTGACCATCTTCCTTCCAAGATTTTCTTGGTAATGATTGTCATGCCAGTGATCTGTTTTTGTTTTCTTTCACCAGGCAAGCTATCTGGTTATGTTTGTTTATATTTCCGTCACACTTGGAGATGCTCCGCAGTTTTATACTTTCTACATTTCATCAAAGGTACATACGTCTTGATCTTCCTCTCAAGTTTGCTAGGCCTTTATAGGCATTTCAGTTGTACTCAATCACTTGAATATTCCTTTAGAGTTTTGAGAAGTAAAGTATCGAATGGGAATCTTGTGATAGTTGGGAATTACTTATGCTCGCTGTTCCGAACTGAAACGATCTTCATGCCTGAATATTGGCCAGGGTGATCCTTACAGAACTATTGATACTCCTTTTATTTTCTCCCTAATCCGCTCTACCATGAGTGGATATGATCTTGGAAGCTATATACTCACACAGATATCCAGGACTGGGGATACGAAAGTATGTGGATGTACAATCATTATTATACAGCTTACTTACCAATATCATGACTTCTAGGTCTTGCTCGGTCTTTCGGGGGTTGTGCTTGTCTTGCTTTCTGTACTTGGATCTGTTGGATTTTTCAGTGCCCTTGGAGTTAAATCCACATTGATCATAATGGAAGTCATTCCTTTCCTAGTCCTGGCTGTAAGTTCATTTTCAGCGTCCAGTAGGAACACTGGAAAATTTTGCGTATACTGATGGTTTTTCCATAAATTAACAGGTGGGAGTAGATAATATGTGCATATTGGTTCGTGCTGTAAAGAGACAACCTCGTGATGTTTCTTTGGAAGAACGAATCAGCTCTGCACTTGTTGAAGTAGGACCATCCATAACGTTAGCAAGTTTATCTGAGGTTTTGGCTTTTGCTGTTGGAGCTTTTGTTCCAATGCCAGCATGTCGTATCTTCTCCATGTTTGCAGGTTTGTTAGATATTTGCTGCTCCCTGTGTACATTAGTTGCGTGTCTGTGACACTGTTCTTCACATGTGCAGCTTTGGCTATTATGCTGGACTTCTTTCTGCAAATCACCGCTTTTGTTGCGCTAATTGTTTTTGACTGCAAAAGAGCTGCGGATAACAGGATTGATTGTTTCCCATGCATAAAAGTTTCTTCATCGTCTCGAGAATCTGTTGAAGGTTACTTCTGGAGAATTTTTAAATTAGCGTCTTTTTATCTGTATCACATTTCCTGTAACTTAGTCAGGGATTTTGTGCGTTTACAGGTGTAAGAGGACCTGGGTTTCTTGAGAGATACATGAAGGTACTTTGATTTTCAGAAATGGGACAAACAATACACATATGATACATGCAACACAGTCACAGACACAAACATGTAAGCACATTCCGTGATCTTGCTGATTCTTTAGTCTTCGTGTTCCACAGGAGGTCCATGCACCCGTTCTTGGACTTTGGGTTGTAAAAATGGTTGTTGTCGCTGTGTTCTTTGCTTTTGCGCTGGCAAGCATTGTAAGTTGCTGACTACATTGTGGTCGTTGTTTTGTTTTCACTATTTATATATTCACACCATTTTTTTTTTCCATTTTAACACTTCTTTTGATATACCGCTACAATATAACTATATCGCCGAAAAAAATATGAGAGACAGGGCATGATTTATATTGATTTTTCTGTAATTACGAGGTGATATTTTTTCTGTCCGCCTAAATTTACTGTGTTTTTATTCATTCAGGCCCTAAGTCCAAGGCTGGAAACTGGCTTGGAGCAGAAAATTGTTCTTCCTCGGGACTCTTACCTTCAAGTTTAGTGTATTCCATTTTTAACTTCTCCTTTAGTTGCTCTCCTTGTGTTCATCTCTTGCTCATTTCTCCCAGTCACGATTGGAGTTTTTTTTACAGGACTATTTCGACAGTCTCTCAGAGTACCTCAGAGTGGGGCCTCCTTTGTATTTTGTAGTCAAGGATTACAATTATAGGTTCTCTATCTGATACACACACACACACACACACACACACAAAAACCACTCTCTTTGGTAAGATTTATTATCTAGCGGTTTTTCTGCACTGAAATGGATTCTTTTGGCAGCTTGGAATCAAGGCATACAAATCAGTTGTGCTCTATCAGCCAATGCAATTCCAATTCCCTTTTAAATGAGGTAATAGTAATGATATGCATAGCGGAGATGCTCCTGTTTGAAATGATCTGCAATTTTAGTCAGTAACTGTGTGATTTATCTCTACTAATCATCATATGAATTCTTATAAGTTTGATGTATCTTCGGTAAAGATCACCTCGTGGTGCCATCAAAGCTCAGCACATTTAAAGGGCCACCCAAAAGGGTTAGTCCTTAACACTCTTTGTTTTCGCCATTTTCCACCAGATATCAAGAGCGTCACAAGCTCCAGAAACAAGTTACATTGCCAAACCAGCTGCTTCCTGGCTCGATGATTTTCTTGTATGGCTATCACCAGAGGCTTTTGGCTGCTGTCGGAAGTTCACTAATGGCAGTTATTGTCCTCCAGATGACCAGGTCAGTCTTATCTCTTAGAGCTTATTGTGGAAACTACACATTGATTTCTCAGTTTCTTTTTCTCTTTAACAGATGTAGTTCTCTTTTTTAATTACAGAAGAAACGATAAATGGTTCATAGGCTAGTTTCTGATTTCTGTTTAATTAATTGCCTTTTAAAATGCAAACTGGTGTTCCAGTTTCTAACTTAAATTCTCAAGTACAGCCACCTTGCTGCACAGCTGAGGAAGATATATGCGGTTTAGATGGGATCTGTAAAGACTGTACTACAGTAAGCCTCTCTCTCTCTCCCTCTCAACAATATTTTAGAATAGATCTAATTCTGTAAACCATTGCAGTGCTTTCGACACTCAGATTTGGTTCAGGATCGTCCATCTACAGCTCAATTCAGGGAGAAACTACCCTGGTTTCTTAATGCTTTGCCATCGGCTGACTGTGCAAAGGGTGGTCATGGGGCTTATACGAATAGCGTGGATTTAAAAGGTACTCTAGATTTTGCTTATAAAGAAAATCTATTTGCAGTATACTTTATTCATTTTATTTGCTTTTGTTCTGAACCTGTTTCCGGAACGCTTGATTTTCAGGGTATGAGACTGGTGTTATACAGGCATCTGAGTTCCGTACATACCACACTCCACTTAACACACAAGTATGACACTATTTTTTTACGCAAGAAACTTATTAAAGAAAACTCACAAGAGAAAGAACCTGAGTTTTTCTATGGAAAATTTCATCAGGGTGACTATGTTAATGCACTGAGAGCTGCTCGGGAGTTCAGTTCAAGAATATCCGATTCCTCGAAGGTTTGAACCTGGTGATGAATTTTTCTTTAAGAAGTATATATTAGTAGCTGGCTTTGCTTGAAGGAGGATGGTCCACCATATGTCTTTTTTGTTCTGCTAAGCTTGCTGTATAATAAGCCTTTTTTATGCAGATTGACATCTTTCCATATTCTGTCTTCTACATTTTCTTTGAGCAATATCTGAATATCTGGACAGTAGCTTTGACAAACCTCTCTATAGCAATCGGTTTGCTTCTCATCTATCAAAAGACGATAGTTTTTGAGTCTTTGCTAGCTTGTACCAACATACAGCTCTTTAAATTTCCCATATTGTTGTGGCAGGTGCTATATTTATTGTTTGCTTATTAATCACTTCCAGGTCAGTTCTCTCTCTATACATTATGCGAAATTTTAGGACGTGGAGATGTATTGATGTTGGTTTCTGTTATTTAACCTGTCAATTTCAGTGCCTGGAGTTCAGCCATCATTGTCCTTGTATTAGTGATGATACTTTTGGATCTCATGGTATATGTTTTATTGACACAGATCCGTAGAATATTGTCCCGATTTGGGTTTCGGTTCATGCGATTCTGAACGGTAATAGTTATAGTAAAGGAAAATCATCCTTGATGTGTTTGAGCAGGGTATGATGGTGATTCTGGGAATCCAACTCAATGCAGTTTCTGTTGTGAATTTGATAATGTCAATCGGGATTGCTGTAGAATTCTGCGTGCACATATCACATGCTTTCCTGGTAAGAACAAGCCATGTCCCTTTGTAACCTTACCTTGTACACTATACTGCATATATTGGCTCTACAGTCTGTAGCCGTGTAGTAGCAGAACAACTTTCCTCAGAATTGTCAATTAGTTCTTGGTTAAGAGGATTTAAGGATGCAGAAGAAGCCATGTCACTTTTCAACCTTGTATCTGACGAATAATATGTTTATTTCCTGCACTGCTTCAAATGCAGATGAGTAGTGGGAACAGAGAACAAAGAGCAAGGGAGGCACTGGAAACCATGGGAGCTTCAGTATTCAGGTGATGAAGAATCACTTGCTACACTTTAAATTTTCTCCAAAGCAAGTTTTTTTTTTGTGTATGCAAAGGTGTTAGTCTAGTTGGTATGGTAGTCAAATTTGTGGGACTTAATGAATGGAAACATGTTGGGGACAGTGGGATCACACTCACAAAACTTGTTGGAGTGATCGTGCTTTGCTTCGCAAGATCGGAGATATTTGTGGTAAGGACACCCAAATTCGTTGCCTTATGCAGTTCTTGGTCTCTTGCTTGAGTTGATTCAAATGGATATGTGTTGGTGCATACAGGTGTACTACTTCCAAATGTACTTGGCTTTGGTTATAATCGGCTTCTTGCATGGGCTTGTTTTCTTACCTGTAAGTTAACCTGGACTTGTCTGCTACCATCTACTGATCTGGCTTGAACACCTAAGACAATATTATCTCTAGCCATTGTTGACAGTAAGCATCTAATGGGTGATCGATTCGTGCACTTGTTGTGGTTTTCAGGTCATACTGAGTTTAGCTGGGCCTCCACAGCTTCACATGGACATCGAGGAGCAGCACCGGAGAGACGAAGCTTCTTCTTCCCTATTGAACTGAGTAACTCCACAGACTCTCTTAATTCTTACCTCAACCTTCGCATACTCTTATTATTCAAATACTCCAAGTCTTGCATAATGTCAAAAACTAGAGAATCAATAGTGTGATCGTTGGATATCCTCTGTATCAAAGTTAAGTAACAGGCCCATGGCCTAAAGTATGGCATGTTGGTAGGAAAATCTGAAGAATTGAAGAGTTTGGAGCTAAATCCTACCATTAACTTATATACTTAAGAATTAAAAAAAAGAAAAAAGAAAAGAAAAGAGATTGGCAGATGCGAAGCAACTGTAGATTATAACAGATAAATGTTTCTCACAAAATCATAATAGCTTCAAAGGAAGCTAGTGTATACATATATATAGCCAACAACTAATTTATACATTTAGATTAAACAAGTCTTGCATATGTAAAAAGGATTCACAAACCAAGCCAAAAGTAAATAGATGGTGTGATGATGATGAAATTAGCGAAGAGGGTTTAGTTAAGAATCAAAGGAAGGAAGAGAGAGGATGATAAACTAATATTCTGATAGTCTCTTTAGGAGAGGACTTGTAGACTTGTATGCACTCCTCAAGATCAGCATCGCACGTCAAGAGAACCCATTCTTGATCATCGTCCAGATACTTGAGACTGAAGTTACTTCTCAAAACATCATCCATCCCAAACCGCTTTGCAATCTCTCTTCTGAGGTCTGTGAGCCGCCAGTGAGGCTGCAGGCTCATCCTCATCTTTGAATCTCCAAACATAGCCTTCACTTTCATCCCATCCTTTGCTTTCCTTTGAGCTGTTGCGGATGGCAATGGGGGTAGGGATGAGGTCACACGAACTGGCGTCCGCTCCTCCTGCAGGCTGCTTAGAGTAAGAAGCTGTGGATGGCTGAGAGCTGGTTTGTGGAGGCCACCAAGTTGTTTCTCTTCGGTAGAGCAACAGGTGCTTGAACCTGACGAGCTCTGGCTGCCAGACGAAGAAGGCGGTGACTTTGGGGGCACATGGGCATTTTGTGTTGGATTAAGCAAAGGAAAAGAAGAAGAATGAAGTTGAGGGAAGCTTGAGTAGAAGGAGGCAAGATGGAGAGAGCCTTGAACTCCTTCAACAGAGTCCATCACCACCTGCAGTTTCCGAAGAGAATGTCCCACTTTCTTGATTTTCCTCGATGGCCACCTTGAGATTCCGTGGTGTCTGCAGATCCTCTTCAAGGTCGTCGGACATACTGCAATATATTATTATTAATTAATATCATCATCGTACTCGTATGTGTATTGTATCCAAAGGAGCATATATAAAAGACGCACCACCAATGTTTTTAGCGGCGTCCTTGAGACTGCCAGCAAAGTGTTGTCTGAGAATCTCCAAAGTGATATTCTTTTCAGCCTTTGATCTGCGCTTTCTATTCTCCAAAGAAGAAGAAGAAAAATAAGGTTCTCTCACTCCCCCACCAAGCTTCAACTCTTCTCTCGGATACTCCCAAGAAACCGACACTTGTTTGCCCTTGTGATCCTTAGCCTCGGGCGCCATGCTTGATATCCACGGTGATTCCTCTGCTACAAGTTCTTCTGTCAGGGGCGTGTCTGTGGCTGTGTCCCTGACTTCTTCTGCAAGTTGGTCGTCTACCATCAGATGTGGTGAGCTCTGGAAGCGTAGGCTGAGTTGGGAGGCGAGAGAATTGAGGGTCAGCTTCTGAGTGTGGGTGTCAAGACAGTCTCTGGGGAAGAAGAATTCAAGAACAAATTGGATGGTGCGGTTGCGTCTGGTCAGGAGAGGGACGGCAAGAGCAGCGTGGAGGTCGAACATCCTGGCGTAGTGGGAGAGAGGGTAGCTCCACTTGCTGAGGATGGCCACATCTGCTGCAAAACACTGTTTCTTGGTAACAAAAGCTGTGCCAGCGATTCCTTCACCGCCGAGTAGATGGTGCTCGGAGCAGGCGGCCAGGAAGCAGCGGCTGTCCTGGTCAGCGGCGTAACAGGCGGAGACAAGAGCAGAAAGAGAGGAATCTTGGTGGCCCCACGTAATAGCTAGCGGAAGTCCGTATGAGCTGCAGATTCCTTGGAGAATCGAGGCCAACTCTGTGTGGAGGTCGTCGGTGTGGGGCTGTGGAAAGGGCACCATTGAGTTGAGAGCGTAGTGTGCAAGTAATTAATGCGCAAGAGCAATAAGGACTTTTGAAGAACGATACTGACCTTGAGAGAGGCTGGAACCATGGAGGTTTCTGAACTCCGGAGATCAAAGGCCTGCCGGAAATTCCGATTGTGGAGTAATTTAGTGTTTATATTTAAAGAAAACGGATGTTTAACCATTGAAGCTCTTCAAAGGTTGCTTACGTCAACCAATAAATAATGCAAAGACATGGGAGCGAGTCAATGCTGAGCAGTGTTCCAACAGTGCAGTGACAAGAATATTGCGTGGAATAAAGACTCAATCAGACCATAATTAATAGTAACCCACACCAATCATCAATCTTGCAACAGCAAATGGAAAGGGTATTTTGATATCTTCCATACATACCTGAAGGGCATGGCAGATGGTGTGAAGTTGGGAGGCACAGTCCAAGCTGTGGTGAGTGGTGACCATCTCCATCACGGCCACACAGTTTCCAGAAGGTCCTTGGAAGAGTGGGAGAGCGAGGGAGGCTCGAACCTGGTACCTGCGGGCGTATCCGATGCGAGGGTACTCCTCTCTCCTGAAGAATCGAACGTCTGGGGTCCACTCAGGCATCCTCCTCAGGAACACACGCCCGGGGAGACCCACAAGCTGGTCCGAAGCAGCCTCTGCTGCAAAGCTGTAGGCGGCTGAGACATCTCTGTAGAGGGTCAGGCTCTGGGAGAAAGGGTTGAGGGAGTAAGGCTGCTCCTCCGTGGTCAGCACTCTTCCGCTCCCTCTCTCCACCGGCACCCACAGCTGAATCAGCAACTCCCTCTCTCCTCCCATCACCTCCTGTAGGTGCCCCATGGCGCACGTCACCCTCTCCTTCAACCCTAATGATGATGATGATGGTGATGGTGATGGTGCTGGTGCTGGTGCTGGTGCTGGTGATGGTAATGGTGATGGTGATGGTGATGGTGATGGTGACGCCTCCTCTTCTTCCCAGCACTCTTCCCACAAGAGTTGGTCCATAAAGTTTTCAGGGAAATCCACCACGCCCGAGTTGTTGATTTCTTCCATGAGAAAGAGATAGGTTACTACTGTTGATGAACCAAATGGAGAAAAAGCTAAATGAGGGATGATGATGCAAGCATGTGGGTTTTGTTGTTCAATATCAAACGCCAACAACTCACTCCCTTTTATAAATGAAAGAGCTGCCAAAATGGGATAAGTCAGAAGCTAAATAAAAACCCAATTTGCTCACAAAGGTCAAACCCCCTTGTTAATTATCATTATGTTCGCCGACCTCATCTGAATCTTACTAATCCATATATATATCGTCTAAGATACCAAAGAAGAAACACAAAAAAAATGACAAGTAATGTGTATGTGTGTGAGAGATGAAGCAAGTAAGAAAGGATAATCTTTGTTTTTCTTCTTGAAGAATCAAAACAACAACTGGATCCAGACAAGAAGATGGAGGGAATCTTTGGTGCAGAATCTTTTTTTAAGGGTCCCACCGTGAATGATCACATTTCTTCTTATTTTACTAATCAAATCACCAATCCCGAGTGTTGGGCAAGTCCAAGTGTGCCGACTCGATCTACTTTCTTTCTTTCTTTTTCTTGGTTAAAAGCTAGCTAGGGTTTATGATTTAACAAATCACTAATCAAGGTGAATCCATGAAAGATTCCAAAAGGGACATGTCAGAATGGAATAAGCATCCTCCCTTATTTTACTTCACCTCTCAACATTCAAAATACCATTCCCCTTTGTACTATTTATATATTCAACTATGTATACATAGAGAAGAAACAGCTTGTTGAAAGAGAATGATAAACATTCAATAACTAAAGCGTGTGGTTGAAATTTTATATGCTTCTCTTAGCATTATTTTTGTATGTTTTAACAAAATTTGTATATTATTATTATTCTACCGAGAAACACACTTGAATATATTTTTGTCTTAACAAGACCTTTCAAATGTGATCAATCATACGGTGATTTTGCCGTTGTATATATAAAATGAAAATAAAGAGTTAAGAATTATTTAGAAAGAGGCCAATGAGAGAAAGGCAGATGGCAAAAGCAATTAATAGTGTGATGACCCTTAAGGATTACGGGAAGCCAAAGCCCCTCCCTCCCTCCCTTGTCATCGTTCGATTCTCCGCATCTTCAGAAATGGTTTAACATCATCATCAACCCTAATCAAATCATACATATTAGTATTAATTAGCAAAGCCTTTCAAATGCCTGCTTCTGAGGAGACATCAATTACCCACTTGTGTTGCATACACGTATGGAGAGAGTGCATATATAATGAATGTCCGCGCTTCTCTGTATATGTATCATCCCTTAGACCTTAGAAGAGTGTCCTAACTCACCTACCATAGCATACACACACAAGTGTTTATCGTCTTATGTGTAATTGGGTGCATAATTCAAAAGCCAAATATATAACATTTACCATAGTGAATCTAAAGTCTAAGGAGAGTGGATATTATCTCCACTTTAATAATATATAGAGATGATTGAACACAAAAAAATTTAAAAGTCTGCCAATATAAAAAGCATAGACAAAGATCAACAGTTGATTTTTAGAGGGTAATTTCTTTCGTTTACGTGCGTTGCACAAAAGCACTAGTGTTCCCAAAGCATTAACAACTACTAATTGATTATTATTTAATTAAGGTGTGAGTTTGAGATCAACGATGGATCTGTCTGAATCTTTCTCCATATGACATCAGCAACCTGTCAGAATCTCACTTTTATAGTCTAACTAATAATACATATGATGCTTCTTCTTCTATTTAATTGTAAATTTCAGCGAGTCTATAAGGAATCTAACTAAATATACACAACACCATATCTGATGAGTGGGACTACTTTCAAATCCATTAATGAACCCACCCCACACATATATAACCGCAATAATTTGAAATTACGTTGGGATCAAAAAGGAAACTAATTCCAGAAAAAGATATATAGCCGATAGCTTAAGCAATATATAAATTTACAGCAAGTGTATATATAAATTCGTTATATAAAGGAAAAAAAAAACAGAAGTGTGTATAAAATTGGATGACATGACGAGGCTCTTTAATAATTAGAACGGAAACAGCTGAAGTCAACACCCTAATAACAATCGTCCACATACGCTTGGTTTGTTGTTATGTGTCACATGGTAATATAATTAATTAATTTAAAACATCATATTTCAAAAGCTCGTCTCTTACAGACCAGAAATGTCAAAAGCCTTTATGTAATTTGTTTGTTGATAATTGCGAAAATGTTGACTCTCTCTTCTCTTGGGAGATGGGGATCCCATAAATAAATGATGAAAAATGAGTAATACTAGTAGCAATTTAAAACCCAATATCTTCTTGGTAGTATTAGGTTTGAGGACAGGTGTAACTTAAGTAGTAGATACAAAACAAAACAAAACAATTGGGATGATCTTTAAGCCCCAAGTGACGTGCTACGGTTGTCTCAGGTGTTAGTTAAAGAAGAAGAAGAATCTAAATCTAATCTCTATTTGAAATCCCCTAACTCGTCTCCAAACATTTAATACTACTATATTTCCCAGTTATTCCACTTTCCAGATAAATGAATCCTTTTATAGACATGACCAGCGATCTCAAACATATCTACTCTTCATATCATGGCATCACAACCACTCTCTAGTCTCTAACCATACCTCTTCGCCTCAACAATGCTCCTGAAAAACTAGATTCCAACATTATACTGATCAGTAACGTTGCTTGGAAGCTATTGCACGATCATAAACAAGTATGCCACTTACGCTGCCCAACCCTCCCTTTTCTCTTACTGTTATTCTCTGTCATTTGATGTGGATTTTAGACTATTCACAGACCTTCCTAGCACGTTTAAAGCCGCTACACGCTGCATCTCCCTCGCTGCACCAGGACCAACACATTATTTATAACAAATACTTCGATTCAGATGGTTCCTAGCTATACCGTTACAAACCTAAAAGCCTGGAGCAACATTCTATTGTGCACAAACGTTTACCAACCAAACAAGCTTTCCTATTTAAAAATTCTAATTATAGTGTGACTACACTCTATAGTTCTCAGTAGATATCATATCTTGGCTAAAGCAGCATGATGGTCATTGGTCAAGTGGCATAACTAAACCTGTACCAAACAGTCTGCGTCCTTACCTTCCTCGAGAGAGAATTGAATAGACCTCTTTTCCAACTCAACAGCATGCTTGCTAAGCTCGGCGGAGGAAAGTGACCAAAGCACTACCAGTAGAAACATATAGAGCATCAAAATCATGGAATTAAGAGTCACAGACGCACAAATATAAAAGGAGGTGGGGCTTACTCTGTACATGATCCGTCTGATCAGACTCATTAAGCTTATTTAGAAGCATTTGAAGATGATGGTAACGCTCTTCCCAGTCTAACCTACGGCTGCTCGGTCCCTGTGGGGATGATTCAGGAGACGGAGCTACTGTGGGTGGTTCCTTAGGCTTGATTGTCCCACTGTCCTTCGATGTGTCAACCTCGACTCTTCTGCGTACGTATACAAGTCGCCCGCTTGCAGCATTAGGGGCTGGAGATGGAGATGGATCCATTGGAAGTTTCGTTTCCACGGTGGGCGTACTATTGCGTGAGTCTGAATCACAAGGGTCCATTTACGAATCAGGAGATCTTCTGTAGAGGGGCTAAAGAAGCAAGTATCATCAAGCGTATCAGCGATTCGCACAAAGCACCAAACCAAGAGGGGAAAAGAAAACGAGGGTTGGAATCGGGATTTGGAGATGGAGGAAGCAAGGGATTGATTACCTGGAGTCTGGAGATCAGAGGGGAGGAAGGAAGGGAAGGAACCAAACACCATACGAATACCGAATACGAGACGAGCGAGCAGCTCTGAGCTGTTTTCCTTCCTAAACTAGCCCGAGTAATAATGGGCCCAAATAAATGGGCCCGAATAAGGCCCAGTCATGTTACCAACTAATTCATAAATGTTTCACATAAAAAACGAATCTTGTTCTAATTGGTTCAGAAAACAAGAGCCAGACTAACTAAAACAAGAGATGATACTATTATTTATTTGATATTTATTGATTTTTCGTGTGTAATGTGCTGCTGCTTCATCATCTACTCCTCCAATCTCTTCTCTCATTCATTGATGTTGCAGAGACGGAGATACGGGTTATCGTACTCAACGTACTTGGACCAGTAGGGTTTGTACTTGGCGAATGCCAAACCCAGCCATGGCTTGTAGTTGCCATTGTAATGCACCACCGCTGCATTCTCTATAGCTGTTTGGTTGAGCGCTGGGTCATAGCCAAGCCCCAGCACGTGCCAGCTCCGCTCCATTGCATATGTCAGGTTGTAAAATGTGATCAGCCCTGGTGGCAACGAACCCAGCTTCCACAGGGTTCTGTCCTCGTTCTGAATCCATAAGAGCGAGTTAGTCATTCATCACACTAGACTTCATTCATATCTTTTGGAATTCAGTGCCTTACCATGTCTTGCCAGTAATGATATATCCCTGTGATGTTCCGTTTCCTCCACTCTTTCAGGTCAAACATATTCATGCCAAATGCCCACCCGCAAGCCCCCGCATCGAAATTCTCTGAGATCTTCGGATTAGAGAAGTTGAGGTACTTGTCAAATCTGTGGAAGCTCTCCTTGCACGTCTCCACCGCACCATTCACTTTTCCTTGCATGTCTACTGCCCATAGAGGTGCCAGGTCCTTTTGCACCACAATGTCATCGTCAAGAAACAGGATCTTGTCCAGCTTGGGATAAACCTCAGGAAGGTAGAATCTGAGATGATTCAGCATCGATAGATACTTTGGGTTTCGGTACTTAAGATTGTCCGCTCCAGCAGAGATAGATGAAGGATGATTTGCTTTGAAATAGTATTCTTTCAGCCTCGCGGATTCAAGCTGCCGTAGAACAGAGCAGTAAGAGGAGTTCAGCCACTTCAAATCATTGATGTTTTCAACTTGAATTGTCGCATCAGCAGGAGCATTGACGCGAAACCACATCTTCATTGCAGCAAAATTTAATTTGTCAGTTACTATATGGAACACATGCTTCTGCGGTTCCTTTGAATTCAGGACAGTGGAGTTGACCACAACTGATGTAGCCAGAACGTTATCCGAAAAGATTGCATAGTGATAGAGGGAAGGATCTTCAAACTTTATTCGACTAGCATCCTTTTTGACTGCATCCTCTTCATTGAAACCGAGAAGAAAATAGTCTGCCGCTAGCTGCAGACTCAGGCAATGCAATGGCTTGGGAAATGTTTTGGCGGCCAGCTGAATTAAGAAGGTGCCCTTTTTCTTTAGTCCATCTACATTGCGTTCAGTGGATTGAAGCATGGCCCGGAACTTTTTTGCAAGTTCATGGCAGTCATATAACTCGTCTTTTGCAAGAGAGAGAGCATGGCCCATCGCTTTTGCTTGATCAAGAGCGCTAACAAAGAAAAAGGGATGGAAAAGATTAGATAAAGATTGCTGTCTCACTAATCCATACTGACAAGAGGAATGTAGAAAAGTACCTTGAAGGAAGGTCAGTATCAGAGGTTGCTTTTCCTATAACACGTTGACTTTCTCCACACTGCTGCATCAAGAAAACGTAAAGATTGGTTGCATTTTTTGATTTGGCAATATTTGCATATGCTTTTGCCATTATGATCTGGTCTCTCATAAGCTTCAAGATAGCATCAGCGTTTGGGCTCTCATAGTCTCTCCTCCATATACTGTATTTCCCAATGACTGAGTTTTCAAAGCTCATTGACTTCTCAATGGCTGCTTCTTGCATCTGCCCATCAGTTTCCATATCTTGTTGGATCAGCTCCAGAGTTCGTTGACCTTTCCTTTCCTGCCGTAAAATCTGAAAGGGTATACAATTTTTACAATCCCAGTCAAATATAATCAACGCATACAGAGATAAGAAAACGAAGGATATTTGACAGATCACCTGACGCTTCAGTTTTGCTGGGCTTGTAAATTCCACGTGTGGAAACTGATTAGTTGTAGAATGACTTGCACTCTCTTCCATTCTAGTATCATTTTGAAATGAATCCCGCGGTATCACTAGCTAATTCCAAAAAAAATGTAAGCAACCAGCGTACAGAGAAAATGAGCAAGCTAAAGGATAAATCCAAGGAACTGAAAAGAAACTTGAAAGATCTTCCTAAATCTCATAAGCAGATCAACACAAGGTTAGAACAAATGAAGTTCAAGAGAGGTATTCATTGCTCTGCCAGTAAGAGTGCTAAGTAATAACTTCACACACTATAAGTTGTCTCCTCTAGCTCCATGTCCATGGGATCTATGGTTCTGTTCTTTAACTGATTATCAAATCTTCTTAAAACCAAAAACCAGTCTTTAACAGACATTAAATGTTGGTACCTGGGAACCTTGTTTCTTGCCCATAACTTGATTGGCAGGATTCTCCAAAACCCAAGAAGATGAAAGATCCCCCATTTTCACCCTACCAAGCCGTAGATTGCCATAATGGTCACTGTATGTCGCAACTATATTCACATCCTGAGATAATAGATTTATTACAAGTAGGAAGCATACAATTGTATTCAGAGAATGAAGAGTTAGGGGCCGCAGCCTTACTTTCAGATCTGGATCGTAGTGCACTGCAGCAACCGAGGAAGCAGACACCTCCTGAAGGCATTAGTTGATAACCAAAAGTAAATCACAAGCTACATACCCCCAAAGATTTAGAAAAGTCCCTGATATTTGAACCAACTAAGTCTAAGTTATTGGGGGAACAAGAGAATGAGACCTCTAGATTATTACATCCACGACAATCTTGCAGTGGACGATAAGCATTAAGTTCTCTGTGGCTGCACAAGGAAGCATCATGGCAAAAAGAAGAAAGAGTATCATCAACGAATAGAAAGGAAAAAAAAAAAAAACACGGTGTAGCCAAAAGAAGAGCTTCCAGATGAGAGGCAGCGATATATCATACGGAGCTTGTGACTCTAAAATGGCTCCACCGACATGAACAGCATGTAGCACTACCTGCAATGAGTCGACCAAGAAACCTATAACCACTCTTGGTTCGCAAGGACCACACATTTGATCAGATCATCCGTTTTCACACTAGTAAATAACAACAAAAATCCCGAAAGATGATCATATCGAGCGAGAGAGAGAGAAGTAGGTACCAGCAGCCATAATAAGGCGTGAAATAGAGAAACAGAGCATCTGGAGGACATCATCATCTGGATCTGACTGAAATCACCACATCGCCGGCGACTGTGCGAATCGCAGCTTTTTTCTTAAATCAGTCGGGCGGTTTTTGAAACGTGCACGTGCTGCCGTTTCGTGGTAAGAAGAACCACACGCAGTTCTTTAAGTGGAAGATATAAAAGAAGAAGAAAAAAAAGAGACGACTTTGAGAGAGGAGAAGAGAATGTGCATAGCAGTGTTTGTGTGGCAATCGCATCCGCTTTACCCTTTTCTTCTGTTTCTGAATAGAGATGAATATCACAACAGGTGATTGGAGATTGGTGATTGGTGATTGGTGATTGGTGATTGAATCCTGCTCCTCTCAAATCGCTTCAAAGTTGCGTCCTTTGATGATTGATTGATTTAAATGTTGTCTAGGGCGACGGAGGCGCTACGTTGGTGGGAAGACGGAGAGACGGTGGGAGGAAGAGACCTGGTGGGCGGCGGGACGTGGCTTGGGTGCACGAGGCATGGCCGTCTCGCTTTCCTCACCAATTTCAGGGAGACCTCCTCCTTCCCGGATGCTAAATCCCGTGGAGATCTCCCTCTTCGTTTCCTGCAGAGCCCAAAGAGTCCGGCCGAATTTGCCGAGGAGATACAAGCGGAACTTGCTCTGTACAACGGCTTCAACCTCGTAGTCGCTCATGTCTCGTCCAAGTCCATGGTTTACATTACCAACCGCCCACCCCACGGTGACAAGCTCGTGACTCAAGTCTCTCCGGGGATCCATGTCCTCTCCAACGCCAACCTCGACTCTCCTTGGCCCAAGTCTCTGCGGCTGAGAGAGTGTTTCAAACAGCTTCTGGCTCAAAACCAAGGTGGTGAGTTCCCGGTGAAGACCATGGTGGACGAGGTCATGACTGATACTGTCAAGGACCAAGAACCCCAGCTGCCTCACGTTTTCACACCAGAGAAGGAATACAATCTCAGCTCCATCTTCGTCGAAATGCAGACACCAGCTGTAACCCTTCCTTTCAGATTTTATATTCATTTTTTGTTAACTTACTCTTTCCATGCCTCACTCATGCCACCACCAATCCATACAGGGGCCTTATGGGACCAGAAGCATCTCGGCGCTCAGCATCAAGTTCCATGGTGAGGTCTGTTTCTACGAGAGGGATCTTGAAGAAGGTGATTCCTGGAAGGAACACACTCAACACTTTGTAATACAAAACCCAAGCATTATCTGACCCTGATTCACACTGCTTTGCTTGTAATATATGTATGTATATTGATTGTGTATGTGTCTAAAACACAAGACAGTAAAACAGAGCTCATGTCTTTTATTCCAACCATCAAATCAAAATAACAAATACAATCACAAATCAGACACTCTTACACCACGATCCCATATCATACATAATGGCACACTTCACACGTATTGGAAAGACTCTCAGTCTCTCTCACTTTCAGGACACTTACACTTTGACCGAGAAGATCTCACTCAGGGAACTCCAAGTTCCCGACACAGCAAGAACCACACCCAGTCCCACAATCGCTGTGTCCAAACTCCACTGCTTCCACCCCATTTCTTCCTTGAACACCAGCAAATGAAACAAAGCAGGCAACACAAACCCTAACACACAGCAAGTGCTGCTGCCCACCAAGGACAAAAAATCTGTAAAGTTTGGCACAAAGAGAGCCACCAGAGTCACTGCCAAGACGAGCAGCCATCTCAGCCACGCAGAGTACATCCCACGCGAGAAACGCCTCTCCACTATCTCAAACACCGGATTCATCATCAACGGAAAGGTGAAGAAGAGGTTGATGCAGAGTCCAAGCTGAACAATAGTGCTGACAAGTCCTGCCCCCAAGTTTGCCGTGATTATGTCCATCGTGTCTTCACCAAAAGCCAAGTAACCTAAGAAACCAAATGCTATGTATATCAAAGAGATGAATCCCATGCCGAGTGCCAAGACTTTGCCAAACTTGTCCTTGTCCTTCATCTCCGATTCAAGAGGCAAGACCATTCCAACCCCTTCGAATGAATAAACAGCCACCCCCATCCCATAGAAGAAGAGTGACATACCACCAAATGCAACCACGTCAGGCCTTTGCTTCAGTATAATCATCGAATCCTCCACAATCACCACAGCCATAGCCCCAAGATCAACAACGTCGGCGAAGATGCTGAGAGGAGCCAAGTGAGTGAGCGTCTTAATGGAATTCAAACCCAGCTGAAAGGGAAAGCATCCCCATATGTAGAGACTCTTAGAGGAGACGCCCAAGAATTCAGAACCCAGCCTTGTAATCTGATGCCTGAGACTCGTGGGCGATTCAGGGTCGAATAGATTAGCTAAAGTAGTGCCGATGAAGATAAGATATCCGACACAAAACCCAGCTTGAGACAAAATGATAAAGATGTCAACGACGACCCTCCCGAGGGAGCCGCAGACGGCAAATCCAAGGTCCCCAAAAGAGCCGATCTTGGAGAAACCGCCATTCAAAGCGTCGAGCTTGCGGCGGGTATGAACGAGAAGCATCATGCAGTGATGGGTCAAAACGGAGACGGAGACGAGAAGGAGGATACCCATGAACCATCCAGTTCGCTTGAAGGCGTAAGGAAGGCCTAGAACCCCAGCGCCCACGACTGCGATGAAGACGTTGGCGAAGGTCTTGAACTGGCTCGACAGCGGAGGTCCCTTCCCGAGAAGAGGCGTGTCCTCTCTAGCCGGTGGTATTTTAAGGGTATAAGACGAGGAGCTAGCTTCGTTCTCAAACCCCATCGACCAAAATTTGAAGATACAGATGGGTGGAATTTAAGAAAAGGGTGTGGATAAGAAGCAGAAAGCTTTCTTCTTTCTCCGGGGATGAATCTGAAATCAAAGAAGATAGCAAAGATGAGGTGGAAGACAGAAAGGAGGAGGAAGAGGAAGAAGAAGACGAAGATGATTGCGTGTAGTTGGTGGAGTCCTATCATTTCATTTGTTTGTCGTGCTATTTATGGATTGGAAGGGTCAAAGAGCCACCATCGCAAAACGACGCCGCTTTCTTTTAACCCAACGACGCCGTTTCCTTCGACTAGAGTAGCTAGCTCCCGGCGGCGACAACCTGCAATTGATTCTCTTCCGGATCGGGATTGATTCTCCGAGGAAGAGATATGGCGAGGGTTTCTTGTGACTTCAGATTTCTTCTCATACCGGCAGCTTTCATGTTCATCTACATCCAGGTGAATCTATCTAAAGCCTCCCTCTCTCTCCACATTATTGGAATTCTCGCTGTATGCTTCATGTAAAGTAAAGTGGGAGTTTTTGGCTCCTTTCTTCTAGATGAGGCTTTTCCAAACGCAATCACAGTATGCAGATCGCCTCGGTTCCGCTGTAAGTTAATATAATTAGCCATTCATTTTCGTTTTCACTGCTTGCTGAGACCATTCCTAGTTGAAGATGCAACCGATAGCCACTCTATGTCATTTCGTTATGTAACTTATGTTCATAAGTGGGAAGCAATACTATCGCCTTTGAAATTTCATTTGATGAAGATCAATGGAGAGCCGTTAATTTGCATCTGCAGATCGAATCGGAGAACCATTGCACTAGTCAAATGCGATCGCTGATAGATGAAGTCAGCATAAAACAGTCACGGATTGTGGCTCTCGAAGGTATCTATTTAGTGATTCCCATTCTTCTTTTCTGATTGCAAATAATATATTACAAAAAGCATATATTGTTTTCGTCACTTTTCTTGGGGTAATGTTTTAGATATGAAGAACCGCCAGGACCAAGAACTTGTGCAGCTAAAGGATCTTATCCAGAGGTTTGAAAGTGCGTTGCTATCAACTGCAATATTAATTTTCTTGCTTTCCTTTTAAGAAGTTTGGTAGTAATGCTTATTTTGTTCTCTCAGGAAAAGGAATAGCAAAACTCATTGAAGGTGGACAGGTCTGGATAAGAAGATGCTTTGCTTCATATTTGTATTTTCTGCAATATGCTATCACTTGCTATAACCTGTTTCTTATTGGATTCAGCAGATGCCTCTGGCTGCTGTAGTGATTATGGCGTGCAGTCGTGCAGACTATCTTGAAAGGACAGTAAAATCAGTTTTAAAGTGAGATACTAAACTGGTTTAATTCTTATAGGAAATCTTAATTGAACTGTCTACTAACTAATTCTTTTTTACAGATATCAAAGTCAAGTTGCTTCAAAATATCCTCTATTTATATCTCAGGTACTTAACACAGGCTTTCTGTCTTCGGGGAATGGCAGGGTGGTGGCCTCTTACACAGTTTTATTTTCAAAGCATAGTACCATGGTCTTAACAAACAACAAATTTTCTGACAGGATGGATCTGATCAAGCCGTCAAGAGCAAGGCTTTGAGCTATAATCAACTAACGTATATGCAGGTATATTATAATCTAGTGTGATGTTTCTTCTTACTGTTCAGGTAATTTGGTCATGTAGATAAGTGAGATGAAGGCTCTTTTCCTCTTTTTAGCACTTGGATTTTGAACCAGTGATCACTGAAAGGCCTGGCGAATTGATTGCGTACTACAAGATTGCACGTAAGGACTGGTTTCTCCTTTCTCTGCGTCCCTCCAGATCCATGACTGAAACACTTTTTGAAACAGGTCACTACAAGTGGGCACTGGACCAGTTGTTTTACAAACATAAATTCAGCCGAGTGATTATACTAGAAGGTGGGGCTATTTAATCTTTCACCTTCACTGTACCTTGCTGTTGTGCGTGTGTGCAGTATTGCTTAAGGGGTTGTCTCTCTCTTTAACAGATGATATGGAAATTGCTCCAGACTTCTTTGATTACTTTGAGGCTGCAGCTGGTCTCATGGATAGGGACATGTATGTTACCTACTGAAGCTAGGCTCTTATGGCAATTTAAGTTTCCACAGAGTATACAAGTGTTTTTTTATTTTACTGTTTCTCATTTTTTTCTGGGTGCAAACATGTGTTAGAACCATTATGGCTGCTTCATCGTGGAATGATAATGGGCAGAAGCAGTTTGTGCATGATCCCTGTAAGATTCTTCTTCTTTTTGCTTACCTCGCTTCCTCTCTTTGCCTGTTCTTTTAATACCTCATTATGTCCTGCTCATGCTAGCTAAAATAATCTGCAGATGCACTTTACCGATCAGATTTTTTTCCTGGTCTTGGGTGGATGCTGAAGAGATCGACTTGGGATGAGCTATCACCAAAGTGGCCAAAGGCATATCCTTATATCTGTTTTTCAATCTCGATGACTGTAATTTGACGCATCTAAGGCTTTCCTTAACAAATATCCACTTACTGGGATGATTGGCTGAGATTGAAGGAAACCCATAAAGGCCGCCAATTTGTTCGACCCGAAGTCTGCAGAACATACAATTTTGGGGAACATGTTGGTACCGGATTATGTTATATCATATGAGTTTCCATTGTCATAGTTGTACAAGTCTGTTTCTTTTGATTTCTGTTAAATCGGAATCTGCTCAGACACTGCATAAATGTATTATTGCAGCTTTGTCCTATAGTTTCTCGAGACATAGACGTAGACAGTGAAGACCAGATAATGTATTTTGTGTTTCCCCCTAATTCATAACCTTGTCATTTTCAAATTGCAGGGATCTAGTTTGGGACAGTTTTTCAGTCAGTATTTGGAACCTATAAAGCTAAATGATGTGAAGGTAACCATCAGTGTGTTCTTTACCCCCTTTTGTTGCATCATTACTTTTCACAGGTTTTCTATTTCATTCATAAAGGTTGACTGGAAAGCGATGGACCTGGGATACCTGACAGAGGTAATAAACTCAGAACTCTGGGAACGATATTCTTTGTTTCCATTTCACCTATTTTGAGTGGATAAATCTAGTTTTTTAACTTGTTCTCTTATGTCTACAAAGGGAAACTATACCAAGCACTTTTCTGGCTTACTGAGACAAGCACGACCAATTCAAGGGGCTGACCTTGTCTTAAAGGCTCAAAACATAAAGGGTGATGTTCGTATCCGGTATAAAGACCAAGCGGAGTTTGAACGCATTGCAGGGGAGTTTGGTATATTTGAAGAATGGAAGGTAAATTCAGATGATTGAACAATAATTCTTCAATGATTATTGGTCCAGAAGGTCATTTTTTTGTATCCCATTCATTGTGTAGGATGGTGTGCCCCGAACAGCATATAAAGGAATAGTGGTGTTCCGAATCCAGACTACAAGACGTGTATTTCTGGTTGGCCCAGATTCTGTAATGCAGCTTGGAATTCAAAATTCCTGATGCACAACATGTACTTCTCCAACCCTTAGCGACAACCATTACTTATAGTTCTCTGCTAACAGGGTTTCATATGCAGATGAAAGCAAAAGAAGATCATCCTCGAGCGCAGGCAGCCTCCTTCTAGCAGCTGTTTGCACTTTTGGTTGTATTATTGAAGTATGAGTTTGTAGAGGGGGGGGGGGGGGGGGGGGGGGGGGTGGGGGGGGGGCTGAGTTTAACAGCTAGGAAGCTCTGGTGACCGATCTCATAGGTTTTGAAGTTATGGGAATTCCTTAAAAGGGTTAGGCTTAAACACGTTTCAGCCGTTTTATGACTGATTTGTCTTGTGGGTATCTTACACGAACGCAAATCATTCTATGCAGTCTTCCTTCTTCCCATTGGCTTCTATATTGCTAGTGTACATATCTCTTCAACCATTTACGTGTACCAAATGATCCATGTTACCGCCAAACTAATGGTGGAGAGACTATTTGGCTTTCACGACCAAACTAATGCGTGTTTGCTTCAAAGAAGTAATTTTGTTTTTCACTCCCACTTTCTTCATTAGTGAATGCCAACGAAGGCACTCAACCCAGCTTCTCTATCACATCATAATCACATTTCTATCCTTTGCCTTATCTCACTGCTACCTCGTCGACTAGAACCCGAGGTCAAGGGCTCTGGTCGACCATGAATGGTTTGTTCTGATCAGGAGCTGCTAACCATTGGAGTTGAAGTGGGTGATACGCACTAAATGGCCAAAAAATCTGAATATGATGAACATTGGATATAGATACTGTGAAAGAGCAGGCCTAGGAAAAGAGCCCTGTAGAGGCAGCAGAGTCCACTGCATTTTTAGAAATATTCTAATAAAAGAGATCTGTTGATGACTATAAATCAAAGATGTCATCTTTTGTTATTTTTAGTCAGAATGTGGAGACGTTGGCGAGAATATTGCAAAACCATGTTCAACAAAGAGTACAATTTGATCATCGGATCTGCACCAATCTGACTGAATTTATTCCACCCTATCATCTTTGCCTGGTAATTTTCTTCCTCTAATTTTTCCTGTTTGGTGGCCCTCCCTATTTCTATCCACCAATGTGATTAGATGTTTAGAAACATGTGGCTGCAAGTTTCGGCCTTGATGCTAAATATGTATCCTATATTTTCATGTTTCAGATCGTGCTATGGGATCTGCTCTGTTTTCCTCTGATTTGGAAGGGGAGGTGAACTAAGTTGGTAAGGTGTTGGGTTATGATTGTTTGATGGGCAATGCACGTGGTGCTCTGTCTGTTCCATCTATCTCAATTCTCAAGGCACTAACAAGCCAAACCTTTCTTCTAACCCATCTGGTCTTCCACGGTTTGTTGCAGCACACAAACTGGCAAACGAGGCGCCCAAAAAGAAGGCACAATGAAGCACAACGGCGGGAACCAAGCCTGCTTTGTTCTTGGTCAAAAGACCCCAAGCATCAGAGATCTCTACTCGTTGGGACACAAACTAGGTCAAGGACAATTTGGGACGACTTACATGTGCAGAGAGATCTCAACAGGGCGTGAATACGCGTGCAAGTCTATAACAAAACGAAAGTTAATTTCAAAGGAAGATGTGGAAGACGTGCGCAGGGAAATTCAGATCATGCACCATCTGGCTGGTTACAAGAACATTGTCGCCATTAAAGGCGCTTACGAGGATCCATTATACGTTCACATCGTGATGGAACTCTGCTCAGGTGGGGAACTGTTTGATAGAATTATCCAGAGAGGGCATTACAGCGAGAGAAAAGCAGCTGAGCTGATTAAGATCATTGTTCGTGTTGTCGAGGCTTGCCATTCGCTTGGTGTCATGCACAGAGATCTAAAGCCCGAAAATTTCTTGTTGGTCAATAAGGACGATGACTTCTCGCTCAAAGCCATTGATTTTGGGCTTTCCGTGTTCTTCAAACCAGGTGAAAACATCTGCTGCATCTTTGGCAGCAGTTATAGGATTTTAAAGCTCACCCCACAACATCTGCAACTTTCAGGTCAAATATTCGAGGATGTGGTTGGAAGTCCGTATTATGTTGCTCCTGAGGTTCTGCTCAAGCACTACGGACCGGAGGCTGATGTGTGGACCGCAGGGGTCATACTGTACATATTGGTGAGCGGAGTCCCTCCGTTCTGGGCAGGTATGCACCCAAATGAAACAACTGTAATAAGGCTTGCAAGGTCAAACTTTCTTAATTGTTTTTGCTTTGCTTCAACTCCAGAAACACAGCAGGGGATATTTGATGCGGTGCTCAAGGGACATATTGACTTTGACTCTGACCCGTGGCCCCTAATATCTGACTCTGCAAAAGACTTGATCCGCGGAATGCTATGTTCCCGGCCCTCTGAGCGACTGACAGCTCATCAAGTATTGCGTAAGTCTAACCAGTTTGCTCCTCAATATGTTTCTGCTTGCTTACTTTGCATTTTGCAGGCCATCCTTGGATCTGTGAAAATGGAGTTGCGCCAGACAGAGCACTTGATCCTGCGGTGCTTTCTCGCCTTAAGCAGTTCTCTGCAATGAATAAACTAAAGCAGATGGCTTTAAGGGTAAGCATCCGGACACAAGCTTTTTTCGTTTACTGTGAACAATTTTCCACAAATGTCTCCTGCTGTGATTCAGGTAATAGCTGAGAGTCTCTCTGAAGAAGAAATTGCTGGACTAAAGGAAATGTTCAAAGCAATGGACACAGATAATAGTGGAGCGATTACATTTGACGAGCTAAAAGCTGGGTTACGAAGATATGGTTCTACCCTCAAGGATACTGAGATTCGCGACCTTATGGAGGCAGTAAGCACTCTTCTCGGATATTATCTGATCTGTGTATCTGCTTGAAATCAGTATGTTAAGCATGAACCTGTGTGTGACTGTGATTTACCAGGCAGATATTGACAAGAGCGGGACAATAGATTATGGTGAATTCATTGCTGCAACAATCCATCTGAACAAATTAGAGCGTGAGGAACATCTCCTCTCAGCCTTCAGGTACTTTGACAAAGATGGGAGCGGTTACATCACAATCGACGAGCTACAGCAAGCGTGTGCTGAACAGGGGATGAGTGATGTCTTTCTAGAAGATGTGATCAAGGAAGTCGACCAAGACAATGTGAGACTTATGCATATGCACGTATCCTCTGGCTTGGAGATTATATGGTAAAAGGCCAGGGATCATTTTCTTCTACTTCTTCCTGTTTCAGGATGGCAGGATTGATTACGGTGAGTTTGTAGCGATGATGCAGAAGGGCATTGCTGGAAGAACAATGAGGAAAAGCATAAACATGAGCCTCAGGAACAATGCCATCCCTTAGTGGCTAACAAGCAATCTCAAAGTTATGTACAGGTTAGGCCTTTCTCAGTTTCCTGTCAACTGACGTTTTTTTCTAGGTAAATTCCATCAAATTCTTTTCTAAACTAACAGTCTATACCGGTGTGCGTGAATCCTTTGTTGTTGATAGAGCTTAGCCACGAGATGCAAAAAGCTACGAAGCTCTGCAGAAATGTGGTTTACATAGTCTGGATACTTCCCGTAAAGATTGAATCAACATAGGCTCTGCACTCTAAAATGTACTGATATGTATTAATAGATAAACTGAACCAACATCGTATAGGGAGTCATGAGATTATTGTAATTTGACTTATATGCACACATCCTATAAAGAAAATTATAAGAATGATTACTGTAGAGATCTAAATGATGATTATTCATCTGACCGAGCAGTCTCTCTTCCCATTGTTACCTCCTGCACAAAGTAAAAGAGATATAATGACCACAGGTCCACAAGTTGCAAGGACCAAGGAGAAGAGTAGATGATTCATGTTATACCTTTAGCTTAGAATCACTGGAGAAGACACAGCTGGATGTGACAGCATGGCCTGGCTCAAACAACCATCCTACTGAAAACACTTTTTCGCTGTCTTTGCTTTCTTGGAGTGAGCACCACAACTCTTTCGGAAGCAATAAAAGATCCTTTTCTTCTCGCACAATCTCAGTCACCTTTTCGCCAGTAACTTGTTGAATACAACCCTGGAGATTCTCACAAAACAAACCATCTTAGATCTAGTACGGCAATCACTGAATATCTGATAAAACAGGTTAGGCCAACTCACGGAATCAGAGGCATGAAAGCTAGTGGTAGCAAGTAGAACTCTCCAAGAACCGGCTACCACTGAAGCTGCTGTGGTAGGTGTAGAAGCAAACCCGGAGCTACGGATGGCACAGCCTCCGAGCTGATCGCCATCTCTGAACGGACCGTACCACTGCTCACAGAAAACTTTGACACTGTGCAGCAACATTTTGGTCTCTGCTAAGTGGAGAACCTGGAAAATCCTGACACGAGCCTCCTTGTCGTTTGGATTGATCAGACAATGCTCCAGCTCTAGCTGGTTGTTCCCCAGAGGCCAGACAGCGACGTAGGAGCCAGTGACAGAATAAGAAAATGCTAGTGCAGACAATTTGCTTGCCCCGATGCTCCTGTGGTCGATGCTGTAACGGGTGGCGGCATCAGCTTCACATCCAACGGTGGGGAGGAGTTTGATGGACTTGTAAAGAAAGGTCTGTGCGTCGGGCTGGGCAAGAGTGGGACACTGCGTCTGCCAATCGAACACCTTCACTTCCCATTCTCTATAGGCTTCTGGAACCACTGATTCAGGTAGTTCCAGCGGTTGCCCTTGGCGTGAAAAATCTGCTCCGAAACCGTCCCATTCGCCAGACACATTTTGAGCGAACTCCGACCAGGCTAGACAGACACACACACAGTTAAAAGGAAACAACCAAAAACCCTTAATTCAGAATCGAGAGCTTACGATTGAATTCAGGGGCAGGCTGGCTCTGCGCCAGGGCAATATCCGAGGAGATTTCAGCGGAACAAGAAAGACGGGAAATTGTGCTTCTCTGAAAAAACCCTAAGCTGGTAGAGAAGGGAAAGAAGAAAGCTTTGAACAAAGGCGAAGGTGCAGGTGTACGGTTCCGCCATAACTGGGAGCTTCCGGAGGACGATGACAACAACATCGGAGCAGAGAGTCTATTATTCATTCATTGATCTCAGAAAGAGGAGATAGGGGTTTAAATGGATTTTCGTATTGGGCTCAGACATACAAATAGGCCCATTTCGTATTTCTAGAAAAATGTGAATCTTGATTCTTCAAAAACCTGGAGCTCTTAAATTTAATAAAAATAAAATCTAGAGGAGATTTACAGAGGAACTTGGAATTAAGATAAGAGTAAATAATGGAAAGATGGGCCATTGCATAAAAGTTACATCATCATTTATCAATGTACAAATTGTGCAACTTTGTTTCTTTCTTTCATTATGTACAAAGAAGACGATGAAGTGATGCATACAGAGATACATTTACCAGATCTTCTGGATCAAACGTTACATTACATACTTGCTACAACAGACGGAATCTCCGCCTCCACCTCCATTTCTCCTTCCGATCCCTCCTTGGTCGTCTGCAACCATACAATATAATTGTTATTCAGTTAACTAAAACCAGAATTGTTCTCTTTAATTACTGTGTTATGCAATTACCTGAGGAGAACCCTTGGATTTGGTTTCCGAGAGATACCGATCCAATGCTCCTTTACCACGGAGAATCTTAGCTCCAGAGCCTCTACGCCCTTCCCCTTCAACTGCTTCCTCATCCACCACCACCGCCTCTATCATATCGTTGCCTGTACTTTCATCCGGAATCTGGAAAAAAACAAAGATATTTTGCGTAAATGTACAAGAGTGACCGCGGGTTTTAACAACATGGGTTTGAAAGTAATAAGAGCTGTCTTTACCTCGTACATAGAATCCATGAGGATGCTTTCTAAAAGAGCTCTTAAGCCACGAGCACCCGTGTTTTTCGTTATTGCTTTTCTAGCTATTAGCTGCAGGGCGCTTTCCGTGAAATGCAGCTTTACCTGTGGAAAGAGGAGATGACGACAGTCTCAAGATTTGGAGCAGAGGGAGAGGGAAGAGAGAGAGACAGAAGTAGTTACACTATTCATTTGGTACATCTTTTTGTATTGCTTTCCAAGCGCGTTCTTGGGCTCTGTCAGCACCTGCAATCCAATGGTATTATCATTCTATGAGCATGATCGAGTAATGCGAGAATTACATCAAATGCCACATAATCATGTCAATCATATCACCTGCATAAGCTGGTTCTCGGTCAAAGCAGACAAACTGACGAGAACTGGAAATCTTCCAACAAATTCAGGTATTAAACCATAAGCAATCAGGTCACTGCTTTCCACCTGCCAACGCCAAACATCCATCATAAATTTCGATACACACCAACAAGCAGAAGAATCCCCAACATTTGGTGGGTGAAGTCTAAAGAGATGGAAAAATCTACAGTTTCCATTAGGTTTGATGCAACAGCAGCGTTTGTAACACCACCAGCCCTCATGTTAGCACGTACAGGAGCACCAAACCCTATTGAAGAATCATGGCGCCTGGAAAAAAAAAAAAAACACTTAGTTCGCTTATAAAGGAAATTCATTTAGAGGATTAGAATAAAAAGAAAAAGGGACTTTTGAAATCTGTTCATAAGTCAGACCTCTCTGAAATCGTCTTTTCGATGTCTACAAAAGCACCACCACATATGAAGAGTATATCCTTAGTGTCTATCTGCAGATCGCCAAAAAAAAAACAGATGTGTTACAAGGAAGACACCTAATTAAGAAACAATATCCATTTGAATTTTCAAACCCTAACACTCTAATCATCGTGCAAAGAACATCAAATTAGAATGTGAAAGCTCTTGTCTACATAATCATTAACAGTTAGTATGATAACAATCTCGACCCATATTCACAACAGAATAAACACAGATGCATAGCTTTTGTTGTTTTGCAAGGTGCAAGCCAAAACATACAAAGTAGAGTAGAGCACAACAAACCTGGATATTATCGCCTCTAGGGTGCTTCCTAGCGCCCTTCTCAGGTACATTAACGATCTACATCCAGAAAGAGGGAGTTAGAAACTGGGCATAAACAACAAAAGAAGTATTGAGATCTTAGTTAGCAGAGCTCTCAAAGCAATTAGTACTTGTCTTCCTTTGGTAAGTCTACAATTTACTAAAGACTTTTGCGGCATACTTAAACTGTAAACTTACTGTTCCTTCCAGCATTTTTAGCAATGCTTGTTGAACACCCTCTCCTGATACATCTCTACTGATGTTAAGGCTTTCTGCCTGGCAACCAAAAGGTCCAAAAATTAAAATTCATTTAAGAAGCACAGAAAGTAATATTAAAAACTAGCACTAGGAAACCGTTTGCTAGTTCTAACCTTCTTTGTTATCTTGTCGACTTCATCAATGTAAACAATCCCCTGCTGTGCAGCTGCAACATTATAATCTGCAACCTGGACAAAGATACCAAATCCACATGTTACAAACGATATAACGAAATCAATTATAGTAGTATACAAATAAAAATGTTTGGGTTTTAGAAGCTTACTGTGAGAAGTTTGTATAATATAGACTCGACGTCCTCTCCCACATAACCAGCCTGACAAATTATTTCATTTCCGAACAAAAAAATGGATGTCACAGATTGGTCATTACGAAAGGACATGCGCCAAAAAGACTAGAAGAAAGACGAGAATTGCCTGAGTCAGAGTGGTTGCATCCGCAATGACAAAAGGAACATTGACAAACCGTGCCAAGGTTTTCGCAAGTAGCGTCTTCCCTGCGCTTGAAGAAAAACACCAAAACATATGATGTGAGACAGCAGAAATTGAAGTTTCAGAACCACGCCAGATTTAAATAAGAATTGTATTATAGCAGCGTATCAGGCTTGTGCTTTTTGCAGAATGGGGTCAGAATATTACCTGACCCAGTTGGTCCCATTAGGAGAATGTTACTCTTCTCCAGTTCTACCAGATCATCATCTCCTGGTTTCTCTGTAGTGCTATCGGTTTCTCCCGTGGACCTAGCTTCCCAACAAGTTTCAGTATCATAACTAACCAATCTCTTACAGGATACGTGAAATCACAAAGAGACAAACAGATGCAAATGCACGGGTAAGCGAAAACTGCAATATTCCCAGGTAAAGGAAATAAATACTGACTAAATCCCAAGATATGTTTATTTATTTTCAAATGCTTAGGTAAATAAACAGTAGATAGATTATTTCCAGAAACAAGGAAATATATCAAACCACAGCATTCAGGTAAACATAAGAGAGTAAACTAACCGTTTCTGTAATGATTCGTAATATATCCTCTTGTAATGATTGTAAACTGCGACTGAAAGCACCTGCATCCACAAGATAACACAAATGATCCAAACAGAAACAGACAAAATTCAAGATTCAGAGCTGAAAATTAGCATTCAACTGTGAGCAAAACAAATGACAACTAATGATGAGGGGCAGGCCGTAAAGGATGCACTAAAAAATGAACAAGTAAGGAATTAAACATTGGAGACAGTGGAACCAAACCAAAACACTTAAAAACCAGGCACCAGATAACTAATATTCAGTCGTGATTTTTTGAGAAAAATTGTAACTTTCTAATTACAATCCAACTAGAAACTATGCTCCGAATAGGCACTTGTGGTTGCGAGGTTGCCGTCAGTACCATTTAAACAGATGTTTGGGAAATTAGAATTGTTTAGCATCACAGAAATGTTAAGCCACATATGATTACCCATAAAGAACCGAATCATTAGCAAAGCAGAATTAGAATTGTGCTACTCTAATTTCATGAACTACAAGTAAACGAATAGTCATTTCAGATTCATACTCACAACAACCAAACATTTATTTTTCCCTTCACCTTTTTAGCTCTCTCCTGACCAATCACAAACTTGTTTAAACCTTTGCATATATCTTTTGGTGTCGGAAAATTAGAACCAAGATTGGATCCACCCCAACAATCTTCTTTCGAATTAGACCCTGTTCCGTTTCCAGCACCGGGACTGCTTCCACCTCCACCGCCACCACCACGACCCAAATTAACGCTGGACCCATTAACCCTAACGGAAACTCCATCTCCCGGAGGCTGCCACAGATCCGGTGGGTCTCCTTGCGAGCTCAGAATAGCAGACCCTACACTGTTCAGCTTCTCGGCACAATTCGTAGCATAGCCCTTGCTCGAGTTCCGTCTCCCTCCTAGATAATCCAAGGAGCTCGTTCCCACAGGCTTGAGCGACGCAATTTTACTCGGGAATTTGTTTGATGTGTCATCGGATCTAGCACGGTGATTGCACTGAGGACTCGCTGTCCGAGCGGTGTGGACACGGTTGAAGATAAAGTACCTAAACTGAGAGAGTGTGAGAGAAGCGGTTTCTCTCGAGGTATTCGACCTCAAAGCCGCGGCCATGGCGGTTTCACCGGAAATCAACGGGAAAAGTTCAGAAAATCTCAGCAATTGATTAACATAAGCCGATCGAAAATCAAACGGAAATTTCTTAGATGGGTATGCAAGCAAACAAAAAAAAAACTGAAACTTGTGGAAAGTTCTTAGATGCAGGTGTACGGTTGTTCCGCCATAGACGATAACATCGGAGCAGAGAGTATATTATTGAGATGATCTCAGAAAGAGGAGATAGGGAATTTAAATGGGCTTGGGGCTCAGACATACAAATGGGCCCATCAACGACGATGTCTCGTTTCTTTCATTTCTTAGTATGTAACAACATCCAATCCGATAGACTGTATATAGTTGAGAAGGAAGGAAGCAAGCAAGAATGAGCAATTTGGAAACTGTTCGACTGAGTTACCACAGCAATGGATCATTCAGATCTTATTGATTGTACGTTCACATTTGTTACAGCAAGACTTGAACCCTTATAACTCATCTCGCGAACCACTCTTGCTCACGTATGATGCATAAGCTTTGATAATTGAAACATACACGTCAATGCCCTTCAAGTACTCTGCTTTACCCAGATACTGTAACAAAGCCAAACAACATGCGTTAGGAAATGACCAAACCGTCAACTTATATGCAACCTTTGTACCTCATTGTGGTCATGAAGCAAACTCGGGGTGTTTGAAATGGGAGAGAAGCCAAACGCAGGCAAGCCAGCCTTCCGAAAGTAGCGAGCATCTGTTGATGCAGGGAAAATCTCAGGCTTGCTAGTCCTACCCCCGGCTTCCTTGACAGCATTTTCCAAGAGCCTCCACCACGGGTTTGAATCATCTGCTGCTGTAAGGAGCGGCTCCCCCGAAAGCTTCTGCTTGAACTGCCCCAGCTAACATGTTCATTTGTCGAAAAAAGGTACAACACTTTGTTCGTTGCTGCTAGGCTTGAAGACTTGTGTGGCTAAGAAATTACCTCAAAGGACATATTGCGCGCTGCGGGTGCCCATTCCTCCACCAAACGTCTTTCAAGTGCTTCAGAATCAACATTGGGTGGGACACGAATGTCGAAACCAGCTTCTGCCTCAGATGGTTGCAGATTCATTACGAAACCCTTTTGAGGATAAAGAGCCAAATTGTCAGATAACCAAGTCAGGATACGGACAAATGAAATTACAAAATGGAGAGAAATTACAGTTGGAGAAGGTGTGCCAGCCTTGAGGAAGGCCATGTTAACGGAGACGACATCGCCTTCAGCAGTCCCACCAGCTTTGAGCAGATCAAATTGGGAAGCTCTGAATCTCCGAATACTCTCAATGCTTTTCAGCAGATTCTCCATGGCAGAGTTGTCATAAAGCTTGGCACCGTGGCCAGGTGGTCCTTTAGCCTTGATGACCAGCCACCAGGGACTCCTCTCTCCGTAGAATACTCTGTAACTCTCAGTAGGCGATGGCAGACCTGACTCATCATCACCAAAAAAGCCGCTTTTGCTTAAGATGAAAATACATAGATCTACAATCGATTCCAGAATTTACCTTCGTCCAGCACGATTGCGATGTTCAAGCTCTTGAAGAGCTGGGATTGGGCGAACTTCTCGGCGCCATCGTGGCCGCCGATCTCTTCATCGGGGACGAAGGAGAGATAGACGGATCGGATTGGGTGGAACCCGGAAGCCTGGAGCTTGCGTATGGCCTCGAGGTACTGCATCCCGACGCACTTCATGTCCTGAGAACCTCTGGCGTAAATGTCGCCGTGGTGGTCGATGTGAGCGTGGAGCGGAGGGTGGGTCCACTTGGACTCCTCGAAGGGAACGACATCGGTGTGGGAGTTGAGGAGAAGGGCAGGTAGGGTTGGGTCGGAGCCAACCCATTTGAGGAGGAGAAGCGGCTTTCCCTTGACGAGCTCGATCGTCTGAGATTCGAGGGAGAGGGATTTAGCCTGAGAGTTGATAAAGTCAACGGCTTTGAAGTAATCGGGGTTGGGCTGAACCGTGTTGATTCGGAGATACTCCTGGAATCTGGAGACGATCGCGTGGTCGTCCGCCTCCGCAGGAAGGGGACATAGATGAAGAAGAAGAAGAAGAAGAAGGAGAAGAAGACTCATGGGGGTGTGGAGGAAGGTGAAGATTCTTCGGCAACCACCACTACCACTAGCGGCAGCAGTCATTCTCTAGAGAGAGAGAGAGAGCAAACTGAATTGAGAGGCTCACGGTCGTCGTCGCTATCTGAACTAGGAAGCCACGTGGGACAGGACAATGAATGGCAGTTTGGTGAATAAATGGAAAGAAGAAGGGCCAAAACAAAGCATAACTCTAATAATCATAACGATAATCCCTACATTTGAGATCAGAGATGGAGGAGTGTATGAGGAAATTGGCGTTGTGGCACACGAGAACCTTCAAGCCCGTTATGACGCACGAGGAGCTGGAACCAATCATGTCGACCTTGGGCTTCGTCGGTCTTCTTACCCATGGAGGATTCAAAGAGTACGTTTTGCTCTCTTCTCCCACCACAGAGCATCACCCCAGGCCCAGGCTCCCCTATCCCCACATCGACGGCCTCCATATCAACACCTACCAGGCTTTTATTGACGCATTGGCCTTCTTTCTAGATGTCTCCCATCTCTTCCATGTCAGGTACCCGTTCTGAATCCAAAGATGTGATTTTTATGTTGATTTTGAATTCTGAAAGGTGCAGGGGAATGCCGCTGCAACGAGTCAAGGATAAAAACAGAAAGTGGCATCGCATGGAAGAGAATGAAAGTGTGTTTGTGTACAGAGATGGGACGCTGGAGAAGTCGAGCCACGGTCTCAGCAAGGAGGACGACGCAGAGACAAAGGTTCTCATCCACCAGAAACCGCTACCCCACTGCACTCTACTTCCCCTAAAGGACATCATAGTCTGGATTTGATTCGAGTCTCTCTCTTCACAAGAAAGAACTTCTTCTTCTACTAAATTCAACCAATTAATGTAGTAATTCTACTTCCTCCTCTGGCTTCTCTTTGTATGGTGGGCCGCCGAGTGAGATGGGCCTGGATAACGTATTGTGTGTTCCCTTTTTTTATAATTGGTCTGAAACGGAAACTGTGAAAGTCAAAACATGTCAGAGAAATCTTTTGTCACATCCCCACCAGTCTTGAAAAGCGGAGTCTGATGATCAGATTCAAAAGGAACCCCCAAAACCCTCTCAAACGCATCACTTTTGTCTGCCACTTGTGACTGACTGGTTATTCATGGATTCTGTGCTTCAGCAACTCGCATTGTGCCTCTTCATTCTCTGCCGCCTCTTTCAAGCCTCCGCCGAGGATGACTGGAAGATAGCCACGGCCACGCTCTCCAGAGACAAGGACGGCTCCTCCTCTGTCACCGCTGGTTCTTCTCTCTCTCTATCTCCTATCTAGCTTTCTTCTTTACTCAGGACTAACTAATTGGTGGTGGGTGATAGGAGGCGCTTGTGGGTATGGAGATCTGAGGCAGAGCAGCTATGGCGGGTACAGCGCAGGCCTGAGTGGGAAGCTGTTCAACAGAGGAAGCAGCTGCGGAGCTTGTCTGGAAGTGCGGTGCGTGAACCACATCCGGTGGTGCCTTGAAGGCAGCCCCTCCGTGGTGGTCACCGCCACCGATTTCTGTCCTCCCAATTCAGGCCTTTCCTCCGATTACGGAGGTTGGTGCAACTTTCCAAAGGAGCACTTGGAATTATCTCATGCCGCCTTCACAGGGATCGCAGAAACCAGAGCCGAGATAATACCTGTCCAGTACAGGAGGGTCAAGTGTGGGCGAAGAGGCGGATTGAGATTCAGCTTGAACGGGAGCTCCCACTTCTTCCAGGTCTTGATTAGCAATGTGGGCCTCGACGGGGAAGTGGTGGGACTGAAAGTGAAGGGCCATACAACGGCTTGGATTCCAATGGCCAGAAACTGGGGACAGAACTGGCACTCCTCTCTCGATCTCGTCGGACAGTCTCTCTCTTTCGAGGTTACTCTCATCGGCGGCAAAACCATTGCCTCTTATGACGTGGCTCCCCCGTATTGGCGCTTCGGAATGACATACCAAGGAAAGCAGTTCCACTCCTGACTCTCTCACTTTTCCTCATCTTTAAGCCGTGAATCACTTTCGGTGGTCAGAACACGACGTGGCTCTCTATAATTATTAATGACTTTGGAGACATAGATAATCACACTTCAGTTGTTTTTTTTTTTTTAAGTATCCTTCACAGTCCTTACTTGCAAGTTTCTATTTTATGATCATGAGAGTTTTGCATTTACAATCACGACTGGAAGGAAGAATATTGGCAGAGCAGACAAAATGTAATGACCCCCGAATCAATCTCATCATCCCATTCTTGGCTTCTATAATTAACAATAATCAATTACTTTAGCAACCAAACGTAATTCTCGCATCAACAAAAGCAGAAATGAGGGATTTGTGTCTGCTCGCAATCTATCCTTCAGGTGCTCGAATGTCAAAATTCAACGCAAGTGCAACCATCCTATTCTATTCACCCATCATCGGACCCATACACGTATGGAACACGGTGCTTAAGACTTGTGGGACTTGTGAGGAGCTGTGCTCACTCCGCACAAGCTCCACCAACAACTGGAAAAAAATTGGTGCATACCTCTTGAATGAATCTCTTTTCAGTCCCCTCAGTGCCTTCAGCACTGCAACCACTAGGGGAGACCTCGCTGCTGCTTCTTCCTTCGATGCTGCTCCCATGGGTAGAATCCAGTTTTTCGGCTGCCTCGTTTCTTCCAACTCTGCACCCTCAAACAACGTACATTTCAGGTACATCTTCAGAATTTTCACACACACTGTGATCAGTTGAGACTCTATATTTAGCTCCAAGGATACTCCTGGATTGTATGTTAGTAGGTCTTGAAGGACGTCCAGGTAGTTCTGATGCGTGTCATTTTCGAAATGAAGCATGGGAGGTTCAGAGAGCTCCAGGATAGAGCATGCCCTCCTCACTTTCTTCTGCAGTATCATATCAGAATTTAACTGGTGGGCGTGTGATGAGATTGATGAGATTATCTCCAGTATAACTGTGACATGAGATGCCAACAATGACTGCTGATGGATTCTGTAGAGATCGGTCACCACCTGAAAACAGGATAAAATAGAGTAGTGAGAGAGGGCATGGCATCAGATCATTATTCTGGAGCAAGGCAAAGCAAAGCATACAACATATTTCTAGGTTCACTTTCATACGAAGTCAATGTTTTCACTAACATCTTCATTTTTCACGTATGTTGGAATGAGTCAAAGCGTGGCAACTCATTGCATAGTAGAACATTTTGTACATACCTGAACAACTTGTAACTGGACGGTTATGTGACTCTTTGTTCTTGAAACAACATAAGACATAGTTTGCAGGCTGTCCTCGTCCACGTCATCGTCATTACTAAAGTCCTGATCAGACAATGTTTCCTCATCTGGAATGTCATCTATGGTTCTCAGTATCGTCATGAAACTAGACAATGTCAATGAAGCAGCTTCTTTCACAGCCAAAAATATCTCCTTCCACTCATCTTCTGAGAACCTGCCACCCAATTCGTCTGCCAACCGCAGCAACGCACCGACTCCAGCTACTGTAGGACCCTGAGCTGGACTTCTTATAAGACCAGCAAGCAAAGATACCACACTTGAAAGTTGAGACCTTATCACAGTAAAAAAGCTGACAAATAGGTCCACCAGAGACTGTGCCGCCTTCGCTGAAGTCTCAGCATCCCAAGAAGTTATGCTAGAATGTGGAGAAAATGTGGATGGCGATGAACTGTATTCATCTTTAGAAAGTAGATCATTCTCGCCCCACACACTGTTAAATATAGGATAAATAACAGAACTGAAAACGCCGATCCAGAATGTTCGTGAAAAGAGATGGCCATGATCCTTTAAAATATTAAAGAGCACTTCCAAGGAGCTGTTACGAATTGCAAATCTGGAATCAGAAGTTAGTTTAGACAATCCTGTAATAAAATAAAAGAATTTTGATTAGAATGCAGGGAAATGTCCTTTCCTAACTTCCCAGTAAATCAATATCAACCAAGTTGGAAGAATTATCAACAGAATATGTATCATGTAAGGTGCCCAGGGTATCAGTGTAGTGTTTAAATCGAGGTATTATTCACAGATTAAAAATATAACAGATTACCTGTGAGCAAAGGAACCCAATATGATATGTTCTCATCTACTTCCATAAAATTTTGGGTATTTGGTGCATGGTCTTCTGTTACAGGAATACTGGGACTGCTAGACCTACCCTTCTCATTCCACACAAGGCCTCCGTCTGCAAGTTTTAGTGCACAAAATCGTAGAAAAGCGATAGCATTCAGGCTAACATCACTGGTAAACTTGCTGTTTGTGAAAGTTATAAGACATCTAACACAATCAGTAAAGGTTGTTGCCTCCGTCTCTGTGATATATGAAAAATACTCTCGGACAATTTTTTCCATTGTCTCAAAGGCCAACACCACAATGTTCTTCCTTTCATCAGCTGCTGCAGTTGTGAAAACCTGAAAGGAAATTCACCACTCAGTAAAATATGTCGACCACTAGAGCATGTCTTCCAAAAACATATACACAAACAGAAATCTACTTGGCATAAAATCTTGTGTTTAGCGTTTTTCCTCTTAACATGACGCTTAATCATATATATTCACATATAGGCGGATGCTAGGATAACAGAATATACCTTGAAAACACTTTTCCACCCTGATTTCACATTACTGACACGGCTGAGTACCATTTGAGAAATGCACCGAACTATTAGTTCTCTAATTTCAGCAGAACTGCTTTTCTGCATAACAATGACAAACGGTCGAAGAAATTCATTCTGGAAGTTGTAATTAGCCAGCTCCTCGCGTTCCAAGAACTTCATAGAAAGTTGTCGTAGTGAGTCCATAACGAATATTGCAACAGAAAGATTCTCTGACAAGCCAACAGATACAAAAAAATCTGACAGGATGCTCCATATGCGAGACCAGACTAGTCTGATGCGGTTCATGTTGTAGTGGCTGAACAGCAAGAAAAAAAAGAGGTAAATTCGTAAGTTGAAATCTTATTAGACTATCAAGGTGCTAACTCGATATCCAATTCAGTAGCCAAGACTAGATGTATTCAATATGTCCATTTCTCATTCTCTGTGTTCTAGAGAGAGAGAGTATCAAAAGAAGCAAATCTTACGCGATCTCAACTAATTTTGTGAGGCTAAATACTCGAGGATCTGTAGGAGACTGCAGTTCTGACATAGAGACTTTGCATAGAGCTTTGACAAATGCTACTATGGCTTCAGTCTTCAACCGCTGGCTATGAGCATACACATTATTCAACTGAAAACTCCCGATCTGGTCAAGCAAATTCAAGTTTGCAATGAAGTTATTGATTTGATCCTGCCGCACAAGAGCCGACACATTTGGTCCAATTGCACTGCTATCATATGAGCCCCCTCGAACAACAGCCATCATCACCGGATTCTGGAGGGCTCCTTTTTTCTTCAAGTTAGGAAAACCCAAGGCTTTCTTCTCTTCTGTCTCGGATGAAGTAAAATAAGATGCATCACTTGGAGCACCCTCACCCAATAATTGCAAATGCTCAATTCTAGAAAGACAAGTCAAAATATGCTCCCAAGCATCTTGCAAGTGATTACCATCTTCAATGGCAATTGATATGATTGCCTGAATAGCATAAGAATAATAATGAAGTTATGAAGAGGTGAATCACGCATGCTTCTTTCCATTAAGGGAAGGATAAGATTTACAATAGAGAAAAAGACGTTAACAAGCCGCGAAAACAGAAAATTAAAACGCATGATGTATTTAGGTGAGTATGCCTCAGAATACTTCTTCTCTCTGTGCTTATTCCTTGAAAACCAGATGTGAGGAAAGCAAATACTGAGAGGGAAGAAACTTACTTTAACAGCATCGACATTCTTTTGCTTCATATCTCCTGCGCAATGAAGATTTGTGAACTTGGCCATGGAAGTGACAAATGCATCTCTTTGCGTTTGCATACCCATAACTGCTGTAACATGAACAGCATACCGAAAGCCTCGTAAGCATTCAACTGCAGCAAGCCTGTCATCACTCTGATCAAGTGTAACGCTGAATGCTGCAAGCATTGGTCCCCAGGAAACTTCAACCATAAAACGCAATATTGCAACATCTGTGACGACGTGGTAAGCTGATCTACAAGACCGAAAAAAGAATCCAAGTCAATGTTATGACTGCAGATCCGAAGACATTCCTCCATAATATTTGTCAACCTTAATTCTTTTAAAAGATAAATTATCAGGAATACACAAGGTAAACTAATTATTTACGTTAACCTGGTTTTCAGCTTATTTTGCTAATTTTACAGGTAACCTGACTCGCTCAGCAGCTTCACGCTAAGAACAATCAGTCGATATAATCTTCACTATAATACCATTCTATAATGATATAATCTATACTATGAAACCATATCGTCTCCTGCCACTCTCCAAAGAATATGAGCCTACGCATCTCATTTCACACTAGACCTTAAATGAAAGGTGAATGAGCTTACTCTGATTTTCCAGACTTTGACCTGAACTTTTCTTGAATATGCTTTATAAGAAGACCATTAGCCCCTACCGCTTTCTCTTCTGTCTGTGTCCAATAAACCAGATTGAGTATACCGTCCAGACCCAGTAGTTTATTCAGGCCGTTGGACTGCCTGCTTTCTGGAGCGGAAGAATCAGAACTCATCTTTATTTCATTTTTGACAACTTGGTCATACAGCGCACCCAGATACTCTTCTGGAAGATCTTTGCCATCATCAATGCCTCGGTTATTTCTGATAAAATCAGCCTTGGTCATCTGATTGTCATAAACCAGAAAAGCAGATGTAAAACCAGGAAAAATACACTGTAAATATCATATACCGGGGAAAAAAAAAAAGCAATCTCCAAATATTGAGTATTCGAAAACAATTCTGAGCACAGAAATAACCAGAAAATGTTAACACATGCAGATGCATTCCAAAAGCTAACCTGACATGGATTGAACAAATTGTGACAGCCAAGAAAACAAACCTTTTCTTTAACCATGATATTGTGGGCATCAGTGTTAAGCATTATGACAGAGTATGCAAGAACATATGCTGTGTCAGCACTGCTGAATGAATTTGGATTGCATTTGCAAAAGCGTTCAGCAAACTTTTCCATTATGCGGTCAATTTTCTGTGCTTCCCCAGGAAGCCTGAACCCCCTTAAGAAAAACCTAATTGCCTCACCAAAATTCATCTCCTTGAAATCAAACGAGTCCACATAGGCATGCATAACTTTCATTGGAAACTCCTCTCTTTCACCCAAATAATCACCAATCATGGTTGCATTCAAGCCTGTGGTATTCCTCAGGAACGACACCACCTCATCCGGGGAGCTGCCAACCTTTTTAGAGCTTATAAGAAACTCAATGCCCTTTGAAGGCTTTCTATTGAATAGAGTGACCCCTTTCTGCACATAAACCAAGAAAGATGATGAAAGAAACTAACATCGCCGAATGGGATAAAAGCAATATTTTAGTTCTTTTATGATACAAAATACAAGACCTGGAGTTCAATTTTGTATGCCCTCCTCTGTTCAAGAGTTGCAGCGTCTGATGACTCCGAACTGAAATCTGGGTGAAAGTCATGATCTGTAGTTGTCCCGTCTTCTTCATTTGGGTTTGAATGATTGTCTGCAGGTGCTTCAGTTTCTACGCTCTTAGGCAAAAGTGATTCTCCCATGCTAAACTGTTGGTCCATCCATGTTCCCATTGCCTTAACAATGCTAACCAAGCATTTCACCGATTCGTGCCGAAAAGTAATATCCTGGACTGGGGTCAAAGTTGTCGACGAACCAGGAGGAGGCCCTAGAGCAGTTTTTAGAAGACCGTTGACAATCCTGCAAACATCTGATATAATTATAAGAGCTTTAATACATTTTACTAAAGTACAAGACCACTAATGGAATATAAATATCAACCGTAGGCTACCCTGGTGGCCTGATCTGATCTCTAAAATTTTCGGCTAAAGATTATAATCTGACAACATATAGAATGCTATTCGGTAAACAGAAAACAGAAAAGCTATCTTGGGGGGATATAAAATAAGAAACTGCCAATACCTTTCGAAGATGTTCGGTGACTCCACATCACAGTCAAAGTTCACAAATATGTCAATGATTAGGTATGGGTCGTGGCAAATGTTCTCAAGTAAGCTGAGCACAGTCATTTTCTGCAAGAAACTTGGCTGAAGAACATTTTCAAGGACTCGGAGGACAAGCATGGGGAAGAATATGCCTACTTCTGATTTCATACCCGATCTATATTTCCGTAGTAGGCTGGTGAAGATAGCACATTGAAGTTGAAAAATAGACATAACCGAGAGTGCACTATTCTTTAACAGGGACAAGCAAAGATACTGCTTAATGGCATTTAGAAACCTGCATATTTTGGGGAGAGAGAGTTAGGTCTTGGAATCCATGGAATACTGAGAGACGAATAGCGAATAGCAAATGCGCATTAGATAGGGAATGTAACCTGTGAAATCAAAGATAAAACTTGCCTTTCGTCAGAGCGCCAAATTGGGCCACCGTTATCAATTATGACTTTGAGCAACTCCAGAGACAAAGTCTTGCCTCTCACAAGAATCTGATCGTCGGTGTTCTCTTGTGACGAGAACTTCATAGACAACTTACACAGGTTTTTGAACAGAAGGAATCCGTCTTCCCTGATCTTGCTTGTGCCCTCATCCTCTGTGTCTTGGCCTTCGCACTGCAAGACTAGCCTGAAATCCGGAGGAGGAGCTGCTTCCCCGGCCGTAATAACATCGTTAATGAATCCTTGACAAATATGAACAGAGTTCCCTTCGTTGACATTCTTATCCGTGATGGCAAGCAAGTCGTTGACATTAACCGTTTTGAGTGATACGTCCATAGAATTGGCCTCGGATCTGGTGAAGACGATGAGCATGATCTGAGCCAATACAGATTTAGCGCAGATCTGGTTGGTCCCATTAAATCCGCCGAGATACACATTGTAGCAAGTCCTGACAAGATGAAGCAAACAATCGCCTCGGATCAGGATGCGAGAAGATCTGACGGCGGCGAGAAGGACGCGGAGGACCGCCAGCTCAATTGACTCCTCGCCGATGCCGCAAACCTTGCAGATCGCGTGGATGAGCTTGTAGAGAAGAGAATCAGGAGACGAGGAGCAGACCTCGCCGCGGAGGAGGGAGAGAGAGAAGAGCTTGAAAGAGCAATCGAGAGCAGGCTCAACAACCTTGGCGTAGGCGGTATCAAGAGAGAGAAGGAGGGGCTGAAGGACGGCATCTGAATCGGAGGTGGAGAGACCGAAGAGAGGCGATGAAGGATCGGGAGAATCGGAGAGAGATTCGAGCTTGTCGAGGACAGACTTACAGGCGGAAACAAGGAAGGTGTGCTTGCGCCAGGCAGCATTTTTGATGATCTTGTCCAGAGATGGGCCAATGACCCGGCCGCATCTGGTGGCGCCACCAAGGTTCTGCGACGACGACATCGGAATCACCACCGACGATGGATCTAACACATTTCAAATCAAAATGAAAAGCCAACCCACAATCGGGGACATGTCATTTTTTTTATTTTTCTTCTTCTCACGCCCATGTCATCATAACGAAACGCTGCGTTTCTTCCCCAAAAACTTATTTTCTTTTTCTTTGAAAACATCTTCATCTACTCTCTGATAATAAAAACCTGAGTGATCGTCATGGAGAATTTATACAAGATAACTTGGCACATAAAAGATAGAAACAAACTGAGGATTTTTTGGGAGTCATCTTTTTAACTAAACGATCCGCAGCCTTGTTACAAGAATCCATCTAAAAATCAGCCTTTACAAACTTTTGTTGCCAAATTCTGTACTCAATTGTGCTTTCTTAAATTTCCCACTTCTTTTTTAATCAACTTGTTTACTGTTTTGTTATCCCTTTCCAAAATAACATTTCGATAACTACGAATCCATACATATACAAGATATCTTCATAAAAATATTCTATCAACGTTTTCCCAAACTAAAATATATATTTAGAAAATTAGTAATTCAGATGATCCATCAACACACTATTACGATATGCTTTATATATCTATTCGACAATATTGGGAAAAGACATAAGAGAACTTCAACTTCATTAGCAAACTTCTCTTCGAATCCTGTCTGATGGATCGGAGAGGCCACCATCTCTTGGCATGCTAAAACTTAACTAAAATAGTAAAACGTAATGTTAATGTTTCTAAGTTCCGTTGGATCATCATACAAGTTTTGGATGGACGCTTCCTGGTCATACGAATTTACTTTAGATCGTTTAAATAGCAATCATCAAAATTAATGTGATAAAAGATCGTTTAATAATTTTTTTTTTTTTAAATGCTCACTTCTACTTGATATACGTAAGTGCACTTCTTAACCAATTATATATATTTTTAAACCATCATTTAGTTATCATACCGCCAATTTTGATTGCTATTACCCGTAGTACAGTACCATCAGTTTTACCCAGTGTTATAAAACGCGCTAGGCGTTCTTTAGGCGGTAGAGCAACGCCTAGCGCTTAGCCGTATATGCGGATGTCTAGGCGGAGCCTAGACGGAAAAGATTTTTTAAATACAGATATGTATAAAGATGAATTTTTATATACAATATATATTATTTACAATGAATAAACCTATATAATTTAGTTTTATGAATGACAAATAAAAAATATGGCTTTGAATGTTATATTTAATAACCTCTTATGCAAGAAAAAAATATAATTTGAAAATTTATAAATATTTTCAACTTAATTTAATAAGTTTAGAGACTAAATTTAAATATTATTTTAAATAAACTATATAAATTATAAATAATATATAATTATATTAAATTTTGCAAAAAATATTAAAATGACCGTCTAGAATCCGCCTAGGCCGCATAACATCCGCCTAAACACTAATAAGCGTCCGAATTTTTTTTAACCGCATAACTACCGTATAGCATGAAATCGGGACGCTTGAGTACCGCATAGCGCCTAGGCACCGCCTAGACGGCCGCCTAATCCGCATATACGGCTAAATGATATGTTTCGCAACACCTAGCACCCTAGCCGTATATCCATATGGTAACCAAAAATGCGAAATAAAAGAAAGCAAAAAAATGATATGTTATGTTGTACTATTGTAGAAATATTTGGCTCTGGTTACTAAATCACCAGGATTTGACTAACTAGATTCATTTGGTGGTACGTTAAGTATGTCTTTGTAACCATGGTTCGTGAGAGTTGCTTACTATCATAATATAATTAATTTGTTTGAATTCTTAAACTGTCGTATTATGTATACTAATTAATGGTTATCTTTTATTTTATTTCAATAGCAGCAACAACGAGTAAGCACATGTACATTGGTTAAAAACAAATATACTTGATTTACCATCAAATAAGCAAAGTCTAGTTAATCCCAAAAAAAAAAAAAAGTTAATCAAACACTGGTGAATTAGTCTAGAGCCAAATAGCTCTACAATAATACATTATGACATTTCATTTTTTCACTTTTTTATTTCTAAATTTTTTGTTACCCTATCTTTACAAATATATACATATTTTTTCAACAAAATAAACAATAACATCTTCTTTACGATCATATCTTTTCAATTATGTATGTTATTTATATAAAAAAAAAAAAAATACATGCTAATCCAATAACTATATTTTCTTGTCATCTACCGTTTATATTGTTCAGAGAACCCTTGCTAAACAACATATAGATGAAAACATATGTTTACGTGTACATAAATGTATATTCGTTTGTAATATATTATTCATATCAATTAGTAAATGTTATTAATGGTTTTTTGTTTTCGAAAAAAAACAAAGTTAAAAGGAAAACATATACAACCAAAATTAAGATTTGAAAACGTTTTCTAAACAAATATCAAATAAGCAATCTCGTGTGTAGAGCAGGCTGGGCCGTTCCTGAAGGAAGCGGGACGAAATATGAGTTTTGGCCTCCAAATTTTAAGGAACTAATATAGAAGACAAAGCCTTTGCTAAATTCAACTTCAAGTCACTTAGGTTATTTTTTTAGTGAAAAACATAGACAAACTTTCTTCTGTCAGGATCAAAAGAAGTCGTTTTTCATTTCTTCTTCCTTGGAAGAGAGCACTTTTCCTTCTCACTTTCTCTCTATCAGAGATAACTTTTTCTCGACTTCTTTGCCGGAAAACGTTGGTAGCTTCCTTACCGTTTTGTTATCTTGCATAGCGGTCTGTACGGACCAGAAGATGCAAACAGACTAGTTTCGATGAAATCCGGAGGTGGAAGTCTATGTTCAATATCACGATGTATGGTGACTATTCTCCAATCTTCCGGCTTTGTTGTGAAATGTCTATCGACGCAATTGAGTATTTGTTTTGATTTTGCTGTCATCTCATCTATCTGGTTTAATTTCCTTTGTCCTTAAGTTGTATTGCAGTTTTCAAAGATGATGGTTAATGCCCTCAATCGGTTAAGTTAATGAAATCAATGATTGCACAAAAAGAAAAAAAAAGATAAATTGAGATCTGTTAAAAAGAAAATCATGTATTAGATCATATAGCCGAGAAGCTGTGATTCTTTTTAGCCCTCTATAATGTGTTAAAACATTTTCTCTTGAAAAATGGATTAGAAAAAGCTGATCCCCACAACAACTAAAACTGCCAAGCTCGGTCCAAAACTTTTTGAAAAGAACAAGCTTATGCAAAGAGCCTTCCCCAAGAGATAAACTTCTCTCACAAGAGTCTCTGGTTTTGCATATTTCAAGTGTCATTTATCACCTGTTGGTTGATTTTCTTAACGGCCAACCACCAATTGTATTAAAAAAATCTAACCCTTTAATTATTTTTACACTTACAAGGACAAAATTTATGCTATAACTAATTTTGTACTGCCTCATGTAATGTTAATGGAATTAAATTTTAATAAAAAAAGAATTACTAGAGAAGTGACATATACTCATATACGATGGCTGTACGTAAATTCCATAATCAAATCGTATATCATAGAGCCACATGTGTCAAAAACTTAAATTCAAACCATTAAAAAAATTAAAATAACCTAAAGTGGTCACCATTATGGACTAATTTAACTAATCATTGATTACACTAATTCCTTTAAATTAGTTTAACAATACCGTGGAAAACGTGAGTTTTATAAGGTTGCTTAAAATACGAACAATTATTCTGATCGACAGGTGTCTCAAAGGTTGAAACATAAACCAATAAATTATTAGGTATGATAGATTGACAGGTGTCTCATAGATCGACTAAAATACGTATATCATAGATCGACAGGTGTCTCAACTAACCTAAAAGTCACGACTAATTTAACTAATCACATATTAGGTATCATACTTTGCAGCAAATATCTAGCAAATATCTAGCAAATATCTAACGTGGAAAACGTAAGTTTTATAATAAATTGGTTTTTACATGACAGGTGGCCAGACAAAGTCCCAAATATCTCGGCAGTAATTACTAATTAGGATAGTGACTTCGCACATGAAATTCTGATCGAACAATTATTTCAAAATAAGGTGGAACAAAAATTTTAAGATAAGATTTTTACTGGTAAGCGGTGATATGTGAAACTGTTAAATGATTTTTACTATTCACATTTTGTACTAATCATGAATTTACGTGAAAATATGAATATGAATATACAGGGCGAACTTGAAATAATTAAGGCTAGAAACAAAATATAATAAATGATCAATATTTCATATCATGAAAACCTAGTGAAAATAATTTCCCATGGTTTCAAATATATATAGAGAAGCGCTAATGAAACACAAGTTTTCAAAAAAAAAGAATTAATATTTTTTTTAATGAAATTAAAAAAATAACTAAAACAAATAATTACTGATTTTGCTCAATGGAGAACAACACCAAACTATTTAATCTCTACACGCAATCCCAATAGATTTTTTTAGTGACATTTTTATGTAAATAAGAGAAAAAATATCTGAAAGTAAGTTAACTTTTCTTCTTCCTCCTCCTTTACATGTCCACTCCCATGGATTCTGCAAAGAAGGCTGGATATTTTTAGTGACATTTTTATATAATTATAACAAATGTTTTTTTTAGTGACGTTTTCCACGTTCTTTACAATATATAGTAGATAGATAAGATACATGAGTAGGAAGCTTAAACAATTTAAAATCATCGATTAATATAATCCCTCTTTCGCTAATATGTTTCCTAAGTATTTTAACCAATTTAGGATATGATTAAGCAGATGTGATCATAGCCTCTATATATAATATACATATAATACATCATTTCCTCCATATCCATCTTTCAGTAGCAAGAGAAAAAATATCCGAAAGTAAGTTAACTTTTCTTCTTCCTCCTCCTTTACATGTCCACTCCCATGGATTCTGCAAAGATGGCTGGATACTCCCGTAGCCATTTCATATCCCCTGATTACGCTGTTGATATTACATCAAGACTTCCAGCTTCAGATTCTGCAAATGGTGGTGGATCCTCCGCTAGTATTCTACCATCTTCAGATTTTGAGACTTCCAGTTGCTTCATAGTGCTCGATAATCAAGATTCGGATATTGACGTTTTTGAAGCGGGAGAAAGAGCAACCCTTGAGTTGAACAACCCATTTCCAGGGATGTGGCGGTTTCCTACATATCCCGAGCTTTGCTGTATCTACAGAGTCCCCGACTGTATTCGTCATGTAAATCCAGAAGCATACACGCCTCAGTTGGTTCTCATCGGACCTCTTCACCACTCGTTGAAATCTCAAGCTCTCGAATCACGTGGAGACATCAGAGACACAAAGTCAACGGGCTACTTAAACATGGAGGCTCAGAAGACGATTTACGGAGTGGGATTTTCACAAAGGTTTAAAGAGGAAAATGTTATTGATGTATTCAGGAGAATAATAAAAGAAAACGAAGATATGATCAGGAAAAGCTACTCGGAATCAACGGCATGGCTTCAATCTTCAGAGTTCGTGGATATGATCCTGCTCGACTCTGTTTTCATACTAGAGCTCATTTTTAGGAAGGTCAAAAAAGGAAAAAAGAAAACAGGCGATCCTCTCATCGACAAGCCTTTTCTTGAAAGCACAGTCAAGAGAGATCTCATCTTGCTCGAGAACCAGCTTCCTTACTTCATGCTCGAAAAACTCTACGATTCCATCGTCCTAATCTCCCCACACATCCCAAGCCTCCGCACATTAGTCACCCAATTCTTCTTTGGTCCCGAAACTAAGCTTGAAGACAAGTCAGAGTTCATACACTTCACTGATCTGTTCAGGTGTGTCCGCGTGGAGACACTCCCTAGGCATTATATTCAGGAATACAAGGTCCTCGGCGATCTGTATCACGCTGATAAGCTACATAGTGGGGGAGTGAAATTCAAGGCGGTTGATAAAAAGTTCTCCTTGGATGTGGAATTCAAGAATGGTTGTTTGAGCATACCTTGTTTCGTGGCTGATGACAATTCAGAGATACAAATTCGAAACATAATGGCCCTTGAGCAATGCCATTATGCGTTCAATACCCACGTTTGTAACTACATCTCGTTCTTGGATTTCCTCATCGACACCCAAAAAGATGTGGACTTGCTTGTGGAGAAAGGTAATCTTTCATCGTATATTGACGTCTATATGCATCACTATCTTTATGTGTATTGATTCTTGATGGTATAGGGATAGTAAAGAATTTGCTCGGCAACCATGATTCGGTGGCTACGATGGTGAACATGCTCTCTTTGGGGGTCACCAGCTTTGGCTCTTACTATACTGATATTGCGTCCGACGTCACAAAACACTACAATGACCCTTGGAATAAATCACGCGCCGTCCTCAAGAGCGTCTATTTCAGCAACCCATGGAGAGGGACAGCCACAGTAGCCGCAACGTTTCTTTTGGTGCTGACTATTATCCAGACCGTATCTTCCATCATCTCGCTTTTGTAGAAGAACACTCCTGTTCTTGTTCTGTCTCCACCCTTATAAATGCACTTTCTCCACTTCTGTCTCTGATTTTATGTTTTAGTTCGTTGTTCAGATGATTTAGTTAGTACTAACTAGCAACATCTGTTTTTTTTTTTTTAAATGTCTATCTTTTATGATATCCAAGTACTACTAGTAGATTTTGATTTCGACAGTTGATTGTAACCAGAAGCTCTTTTGGTACATGCTCGTACACGTTCTATTCTCTACCGTAATAATAACAATAGTTTCATCACACGACGTGGGCCGGGGGAAAAGTTGCAAAAAAGAATAACCCAGCCTATTATAATTCCACTAAAAAAAATGTTGACAACATTTGGGGTGTGAATTAAAACCTAACATATTTTAACGAAGCAAATAAAAATCCAATCTATTCAACAAAACAAATAAAAACCCAATCTCTAATGCCAAAGTAAATAAAAACCCATCGACCGTCATGGAAAATCAAAGGCCTTCCAAAACTAAAAAAAAAAATTATATGACAAATATTATCGGATTCTATGGCTGTCAGTTCAAGGTTGGGGCCGAAAAGGAAACGATTAGCTATGTGTTTTTTTTAATGTCCACCATCTTTACAAGTATGGGTTTTTGTCACCGGCACCGACAATTCAAGATTGTTTTCCAACCCGCTTGATTTATTCAAATTTAGACTATCTTTTATCGAGAATAAAATCTCAGCCCGATCGGTCTCTTGAAATAGAGTGTTTGTTATCCATGGATTTCTATGTTTTATTTGGTATAAGCACATAATCAATTGATATTTGAAAATAAACAACCAAAACCTGCAGACATATTAGACCATGCCTTAAGTGAATTTACGGAATGGAAAGAATTTCAATTAATTCATGATCAAACTTTAATGAACTCTCGGATGTCAGATTGATGGCTAATGGAAGTCCTCATATCCCTTTTCTGGCTTAGGATGGGACGTTAGTGATTCTGGGGACTAAATTCCAAGGAAGGAGTTTGTCACCATTACACATGGATATGGAAGTTTTACTTTGGACCATGAAGACTATCAGCCTTTGGTGGGTAGATTGTCAGTTGTTTGAGACAAATTATGCAAAGTCGGTTTCAATGGTAAATTCTCCAAACGAGTGGCTCACTTTTTCCAACCTATTAATCGGGATGAACTCTCCTTAATTCTCCGTCCTTTAAATTTTAAGGCCGATTGTTTGTCTTGTTCTTCAGGAAATCATTTTGTTTTGTTTTTTTTTATATTGTAAACACTTCTTCTCTAGATTGGACAACTAATTAGAAAGTTCTTTTTAATATATTATTAGTGACAAAAAAAAATGCTAATTTTATTTTAGGTACCAAAACAGCTTCTGAAATGTGTTAACTCTTGGAATCAAAATCTACTACTTGGGTATCATAAAAGATAGACATTTTAAAAGAAGAACTAAATTATAAAATAAGAGACAGAAGTAGAGATAGTGCATTTTAGGGAGGAGACGGAACCAGAACCGGAGTGTTCTTCTGCAACACTTGGATAATGGAAGACACGGTCTGGATAATAGTCAGTAGCAATAGCAACGCAGCGGCTACTGTGTGGCCGTCCCTCTCCACGGGTTGCTGAAATAGACGCTCTTGAGGACGGCGCGTGACTTAGTCCATGGGTCACTGTAGTGTTTTTTGATGTCTAACGCGATATGATAATGGTAAGAGCCAAAGTTGGCGACTCCCAAACAGAGCCAGTTTACCATCGTAGCCACTGAACCATGGTTCCCAAGCAAATTCTTTATTATCCCTATACCATCACGAATCAATACACATAAAGACACACACACATATATATATATATATATGTCTATATACAATGAAAAGGTTACCTTTCTCAACGAGCAAGTCCACGTCTTTTTGGGTTTCGATGAGGAAATCCAAGAACCAGATGTAGTTACAGACGTGGGAATTGAAAGCATAATGGCATTGCTCAAGGGCCATTATGTTTCTAAGTTTTATCTCTGAATGGTCATCAACCAAGACACATTGTAACGACCCGATCTTGGAGTTAAACCGTGAGGCCCAAACCGAGCCTATTAAGGAGTCTAGCCCGAGCAAAACTCTATTTTTCCCTCATGTCTATAAAAGAAGGACACCACCCTCAAGGAAAACACACAAAATCCTCTAGCCGACAGCCACCACAAGTCATTGAGGAGTATGTTTTGCGGTAAGCTTCGAACCTCTGTCCATGAGCCGTTGCTTCTCGTTTAGACTTGATCCTCACTCGGCCACTGTTTATGAACTGTTGCAGCACCGATGTAGCCACCGGAGACCGTCGTTGTGCTTCGCTTGTGCCGTCGCGTGAACAGTCCTTACCGAAAAAGTAACCGTAAGACCTTAGCATCGTTGTGTTTTGGTTATTGATCCATGGGGACCTAATCACCTTGGTCTTGATCCATGTAGATCCACCTTGCTGAGTCACCCTCTCCACCGTTCAAGCCGTCGTCGAACAGTGCGTCAAGAGTAATCGCCGAGAAAGGTAATCGGCCAAATCAATCTCTAGATGTTGATGTTGCTTTTGTTTGGTTATTCAACCGAAGTCTAAACCGAAGAATAATGCTGGTAATTCTGACGTGTTCATGGGCCCGTGTTGTTATTAGCTTGATTTATTAATTGAAAAGCATGAGATCGTGATGATGAATGGCATGTGATTCCACCGAAGCATGTAGCACAGACTTTTGGTGTGCAATTGAATTATTAGATTAGTTAGTTTTATTTACTGCACCAAGAAATCTCATGTTATTTAAGTCCAAAGAATCAAAGACATGAATTGTGTATCGTGAAGCGGAGGTGTTAGTTTATTGTGTTTTGGAGTAGTGCGGGAGATTGTGGAATTAGTAGGTTTGGTGGATTTTATTATTTAACCAAGCCTATTTAATTAATTGAGAGGCACCCAAAATTCCACCGAGTCTTTGGATTTGTTTGGGTTAGTGGATTAATAATTTGGTTTAATATTTGGGTAATTTAAACCAATGCAGACGATGATTATTGCTGAACCGGTTTCCGTTCTCCGGTAGTCTTAAACCGAGAATCAACCCGAAAGTGGCTAAGGTGAGGAACAAGCTTGTGTTTTCTTCATATATCAATATATCTAGTTAAATACTTAGTCTAGGGTTAAGCCAAGTATACATGCGAGTTACATATATGATGAGTAACCGTATTTGTTTGTTGAGTGTATTATTATTTATAAGTATATAAATATTCTTTAATACGAAGTATAAAGAAAAGAACCAGTATATTACGGATAGAAATGGAAATGAATATTTTTGATGTGTGTTGCATGATCTGTGAGATGCATGTTATTGTGTGATAAATAATTGTTTGAGAGTAAGGAGTTAGTATGCCAAGGGCATGGAGAGACCTGCAAGGAAGTATCCTTGTAGTTGTGTGGTGGTCTAGGTCAAGAAGGTTGACGAGCCCAGTTGCGCTAGGATGAAGTGTGTGATGGCACGATGTATCCC